>OY720459.1:12012434-12099934 GCA_963082715.1 Harpalus rubripes | reverse complement strand
ATATTCTTTTACGTTTATCTCTTGGCAGGAACGAATTATATCAATAAATTGAAGCTTGTTCGATGCAGTTTTTAATTCTGAACCTTTTTTGTATTTACACTTTTGTTCTAAAATTCATAGGGAACGAACTATCGCATAATGAAAATTTTAACATTGTATTTCCTATGTCCTATAGAAAAAGTGAACACCCGGTATATATATACATATATATATATATATATATATATATATATATATATATATATATATATATATATAATATAATATAATATACAGGGTGTAAATGAAATAAGTGCATTAAATTTAACCAGTAATGTATCTCGACGAGAGCAACAATATTTCTTAATAATTTTTTTTCTGTCTTTTAGATTTTGAGTTAAAATTCTTTAAAGATTTTATGCATATTTCGTTACCCGCCCATGGAGAACAAATGGCTGCTGCCGTAGAGACCTGCATCGGGTCGGGTACCCGCGGAAACCCGCGGGTTACCCGCTTTGCGGGTCGGTGTGCGGTGCAGTTCCATTATCTCTTTTGCGGGTTGCGGGTCGGGTGCGGGTAAGACTCGCGCGGATATCGGGTCGGGTCATGTTTACTTTTTATTTCCTTTTTATTATAATCATTGTTCATATTTTCTATTGGCATTGTATTTTCATAGTTGTTTTTACTATTTTCGAAAACAATAATGGGCCCTTATCTGAGACGTTTGAAAACTGAACCTTGCCCTTGACGCACTGAACAACTGCGCAGGCATAAACACGCCAACACGCGGCCGAGCACGCGGTCTAGCCTAGCTCATTTAAATTGACTAGACCCCAGACTATACATGTTGTTGTATTGCATTATATTTAGTAAGTTGTTAAAATGTCTGCTACAAGTATAAATACAAGTGATATACGAAATAAACTAAAAAGTGGCAAATATAAGTTAATTGAAAAAATTAATGCGAAATCTGAAGTATGGAGCAGATTTCAATTAGTTATGAACGAAAATGAAGCACAAGTCATGTTTACAAGTATTAAAATTTCATAACCATAAGACGGGCACATCATCTTTGAAAAAACATAATTGTCCAAAATTACCAACATGTTTAAATAAATCTATTATGAATTAGGTGACAAAATCACAGCTAAAGAAGCCAAACAGTGAAGATAAAAAATTGGTGACAAAAATGTGTGTCAAATTTGTAAGTCAAGATTTACGTTCATTTCAATCTGTTGCCGGTAAGGGTTTTATTGAATTAGCTCAGTGTCTCATTGATATCGGTTCAAAATCAGGTAGAATTGATGCTAATATGTTACTGCCTGATCCAACAACAGTTTCACGTAATTTAAAAAATACAGCTACTGAAATTAGAAAACATATCAAACCCGAACTAAAAAATCAGATGAATGAAGCAGGTGGAGCTGCAACTTTAGATATGTGGACAGATGATTACCGTAAAATTAGTTACTTGTGTTTAACATTTCATTATATAACTAAAAACTGGGATTTGAAAGAAAGAGTTCTGTGCACTTCTCAGTGGGATGACACATTAAAAAAAACAGAAGAGAATATAAAATCAACTATAATTCAAAATTTAAGGATATATGAATTAGAAGAATATTTTCCAAAAATTATATATGTCACAGACAGAGGTGCTAATATGATATGTTCGTTAAAAAGTGTTACTAGGTTAAATTGTTCATCACATGTTATTAACACAATTTTACATACTACATTTGATTTAAAAACTGATGAATTAGAAGGTGAACTTTTAGATTTGCATAATTTAACTAATGCTGGAAAATCACTAGTAACTTACTTTAAACAATCAAACTTGCAAAACTGTCTCAATAAGACATTAAAAGTACCTGTTGAAACGAGATGGAACAGTTTATGCATGATGTTTGAATCAATCTTCGATCAATATAATGAGATAAAAGACATTTTAATAGACAAATCAGAAGCCCACAGGCTGGATGATTTAAATATTCAACAACTGGAAAATATTATAAAATTTTTAAAACCATTTAAAGATGCATCCGACGATTTAGAATCGTCCCTCAAACCAACATTACATTTACCAGTAGTTTATTTAAACCGTTTAAAACGTCATCTACAACCATCTATAACAGATAATACCGTTATATCCCAATTAAGAGTAAAATGTCTGCGTATATTGAACGATAAATTTCAAATTAATTTATTGCATAAAATTGCTGTATTTTTACACCCAAAACTAAAAAGTTTAAAGTTGTTGGAAAACGATTTGGAAAGAACCGAAGTTAGAAATGAAATTAAAAGGCTTTTAAGTGAAAAAGTGCAGATTAGTTTAACTAAAGGACAAGTTGATGAATTAGGATTAGTTGATAAAGAGGCACGACTACGACAAGTAAATAGAAAGGATGAGCGTGAGGATGATGAATATGAGGATGAGGTTGCAAACAAAAAACAAAAATTAGAAAATTTACTTGACGTTGAAGATTCTAGTGACGAAAATGTTGAATTACAGACTGATGAGTTTGATATTTACTACAAAATGAAAATAATGCAAAGTGAAGAGAATTTTGATTTATTAAATTGGTGGAAAATAAATGAAGCACTTTTACCACATTTAGCAGAAATAGCACGTTCAGTTTTATGCATTCCAGCCACTAGTGCACCTAGTGAAAGAGACTTTTCTACTGCTGGTTTCGTTGTTCAAGAAAGAAGAACAAAACTTAATCCAGGAACTGTGGACGATATATTATTTTTACATAGTAACTTATAAATAATATGACTATATTTTTTTGTATTTAAAAATTTATTACCTACATAATCTAAAGAATAAATATTTTGTTTTATATACTTTGTGCTGCTAAGGAGTAAAATGTTTTACATACATTTTTCTGATTTTTTTTGAACAAAATTTTCTATCTTCCATTTCAGATTGATGTTAATTATTTAGCGGGTAGCGGGTTCGGGTATAACATTGGCAGGTACGGGTCGGGTTGCGGTTCAATTTAAAACTAACTGAGTCGGGTACGGGTCGGGTTTGGGTCTTAATGTTGCGGGTACGGGTCGGGTGCGGGTCTGAAAAAATATACCCGCCCAGGACTCTATGCTGCCGTATTCAAGTGGGATACAAACAGCTCAAAAATTGTCGGTTATCGGTTACACTTGTAGTCATATTAATTAATAAACGAATCAACGGATATAACATTTATTATTAATTAATTCGCAATAGTACAATTTTAAAATAAAGAAATTTAAATTTTGGATAACAAAATTATAAAGTTGTGTATTAAACCAAGCTTTTAATAACCTGGGAATAGAGGATGACAAGGAGGAACGCAGGGTAGGAGTTATCGAGGAAAAGCAAAAGCATAGTTATTAGGTTATGAGATGATCATTTATCGTCGACAAATCATAATAGTTTAAATACGTTATTCAAAAAATGTAAGTACAAACTTTTGTTTATTTAAACGAGGTACATGAGTACCAATAATTAGTCGTCCATTTATTGTTCCAGCTCAAACATTTTTTAATGAAAATTTTTACTGTCTGTTGAAATGTGTATTGTGCATAATAAATACACCTTCCCAAGTAAATTCAGTCTCATTAATGAACATTGTGAGCCATTCCCAAAATCGAAGTCTGCTGAAAACATTGATATTTTTGCACATGATATGGATACAACTGTTGCTTTATTTAAAATTATCATATGTGACACTTCGTATTGTGATAAAGATGTACAAGATTAACAAATGTGCGAATATTAGGAACAGTATGATTTGGAAACGCTCCGTCTAAATGCGTTGGCAACTCTATAACACTGTCTTTATATCAACCACAAATTAAAATGTAGTAAAGATACAAATAAATAAATAAATAAACCATAGGTAAGTAATTACAATGTCTGTGTACTCGCTATTTGTAAACGTAAGCGTTTTGACAATTTTACCTGATAAACAAGTTTATTACTAATGTCAAAATTTAATTGCAACAACTGACAGGACTGTCAATTTCTAAAACAAAAATTTTCATAGCTATTACTACTTTATTCAATTATTAGAAAAATATGTGGAACGACTCGTCAATTTACGGGATTGTAAAAATGCTAAAAAATATGCGATTTCGAGAAAAAGTTATTAAGAAATATTGTTGCTTTCGTCGAGTTACATTACAGGTTAAATTTAATGCACTTATTTCATTTACAGCCTGTATATACAGGGCATTCAATTTAAGTGTTTACCTATTGCTATCTTGGAACCGTAAGAGATACGAAGTCGGTTAAATTAGCAAACAATTTCTATATTATAAGACTATTAAAATGAGCATCACAAAATTTTTTTTCAACCAGTGGTTCTCAAAGTATAGAATTCAACTTTTTAATTTTAAATGAGAACCTACTTTTTTTATTCGCCTATACGATTCAGCATTTTTTTGTGAATACAATGTTATAAAATGGTTATACCCTTACATAACGAAAAAGAAAAATGCAAAAGAAAAATTATTATTTTCATATTTATTTCTACATGTAATCAGAGTGCCATGACAAAAACAATTGAATATTTTGTTTTGTATCACATGTCAAAGTAGTTCGTTTATGAAATTGATATGTACGAAGTTTTCATATTATCTCTGAAAATTACTGTTGCTGTAAAGAATATGTATAGGGAACGTTATTCTGAGCTGCGAGTTCCTTGTCGTCAGTATTTTAGAAAATTAGATTTAGCACTGCGCGCTAATACGGATGCATTCGTATCGAAGCGAGTTAGCGTACAAGATCAAGAAGCTGAGATAAGTATATTAGCATATTTTGAATCTAATCCAAGAGCTTCAGTATAAAGAAACATAAATACAGACCATTCAAAATGATTAAAATTCACCATTTACATCTTGGTGATCGTGAGCGAAGATTAGAATTTTGTAATTTATTGATAAATGAGGATCCAGATATCTTAAAATCAATTATTTGGACTGACGAAGCCAATTTTTCTAATAATAGTATGTCAAATAGAAAAAACACACACTACTGGAGCCGAGAAAATCCTGTTGCTGTACGAGAGAGAAGTTTCCAGCAAAAATTTAATATAAATGTTTGGTGTGCCATTTTCAGTGATAATATTTACGTACACATGTACGAAGGTACATTGAGTGGTAACAGATACCTGAATTTAATTCAAAATATGCTGGGTATTATTTTGGAAGACACACCAGTAGCTGAGTTGGGAAACATTTATTTCCAGCTCACAATTCGCGTCAAGTTATGGATTACCTAAACGAACGGTTTCCAAATCGGTGGATTGGTACTTATGGTTCTATTCCGTGGCCCGCAAGATCACCAGATCTTAATCGCCTGGACTTTTTTTTATGGGGTTATGTTAAAGATGAAGTCTACAAAACTATCTATCCAGATATTCAGCATTTAAAAAATGCAATCGAAAATATTATTTCCCACATATGCGGCCGAAATTTAAGAAAAGTAAGAAGTAATATGTTCAGAAGGCTGTAATTATGTATAAATCAGCATGGCAATAATATTGAACAATTTTTATATTTTTTAAAGCATCTTAATCGCCCAAATAATGATGACAACAAAATATTCAATTGTTTTTGTCATGGCACTCTGATTACATGTAGAAATAAATATGAAAATAATAATTTTTCTTTTGCATTTTCTCGTTTTTTTCGTTATGTAAGGGTATAAACATTTTATATCGTTGTATTCAGCAAAAAATGCTGAATCGAATAAACATGTAAGTTCTCATTTAAAATTAAAAAGTTGAATTCCGTATTTTGAGAACCACTGGTTGAAAAAATTTTGTATTGCTCTTTTTAATAGTCTTATAATATAGAAATTGTTTGCTAAATTAACCGACTTCGTTTCTCTTACGGTTCTCGAGAGCAATAGTGACACACTTAAATTGAACACTCTGTATATATATATATATATATATATATATATTTGATCCTAAACTTCTGAAATTTAGTATTTAAAACTAGTATATAATTTCAAGCTCAATATATTTTGACTATATATGATAAACCGGAAGTGATACTTTACTTAAAGCTCATTGTTATTTAAACATAGAATTGGCAGGAGGTCATATGCTGGCCACATCCGATTTTTTGATTTACTAGTAATAGGTTATTTTTCTCAGTGTATGAGACTTCAATGAGTTGAGGGGAGGGCACACTCCACTTATACAAGTGAAGTACTTGCATTATTAATTCCAAAAACGTGAGATTCTCACTTTTATGAGTTTATGTGTCACTCACACTTGAGTAAAATCTATGAATTATGGCATAAAATTATTATGTATATTACTAAAGATAATGGTCAAACTAAAAACTGAATATTCTTTCAGGAAAAGAAATTTCTGCAAAATGTTAGCGACTGGTGCTTTTGTTATTTTGATAATAACTTGGTTGAAATTGTAAGTACTCGTATTATTGTATATTTACAGTGTGAGAATTGTGTGGAAATTTGATTTTTACTTAATAAAACCTTATTATTTTCTCATTCCACTGTTATAAGGGTTAGTCTGTTTTAAATTTGATTTATCTTTAAAATCTTACATATTTCAGAAGAACATCTAAGATGGCCTCCCAAAATGCACATACCGCCGATTTACCAACGGTTCCTAATCCGTTGCCTACTTACTTACGTAGGCATTGAAATACTCATATAAGTCATTTTAAAAATAGATATTCTATTTTTATCTTCCGTCACCTTTATGTAAGGAAGGTATTAATTGTCTTTGGTCAATAAATTTGGTGATGAGTTTTTAATAAATAAGCACGTTTTAGAGTCCTTAGAATACGATTTTACTATTGTCACGATTGTGCGTGCGTGCGTGCGTGCGTGCGTGTGTGTATATATATATATATATATATATATATATATATATATATATATATGTATGTGTGTGTTTGTAAGCGCGCGTGTGCGTAGGTGTGAATGTGTGAAAATATTGAATTACATTAATTATAATCTGGTTGCGAATCTGGTGACCTGGGTTCGATTCTGACCGACGCAAAATGTATTTCTAATTTTAAAAGGCACAAAAGTGACCCCTGTGGTGCACGCTCCTCCCAGCAATGAGTGCCCGTGTCATCATCATACCGATATTTTTAAGTGAATATTTAATTTCCGTAACTATAAAATATTCAACAAAGATGAATAATATTCATTTTGAAGTGCCAACTGTTGTTTGAAAATGCTTACCGATGTGGGCATAGGAAAACAGATACCTAGCTAAGTAATTCCTAAATCCAGATAGACAATGGTTATGCCCCTTTCACACTAGATCTTTAAGATATATTGATTGACGTTCATACTAGATATTTAAATCATTAGTGCTGCCATGGATATGGTCAGTTTTGAATATAAAATTTGGTATGGTCGTTGTACGATACAAACCGATGTACGCCATCATCTTGCGAAAAATATGAAAAACTAACATTCCCCAAACGTTTGAAATGATTTCGGAACATATCCTTGCCGTCAAATAAGTATGAACTGGAAATTTCTACACTGTTGCCAATTAATATGGGCAATGTTGAAGTGCTAATTAAATTATAAAGAAGCGACAACACCGCACGGCAAGGGACAGAGTGCGGAAAGGAAAAAAAGTTGGGCGTCATTTCATACTCATTTGACGGCGAGTATAATTATTTTAAAACTTTGATAATTAAATTTACGTTTATTATGTACGTTACGAAATAAAACAGTAAATAAAACTTTACTAAATGTGAATCTTTGAAATATATTTTAATTTTTTTATGCTCCTGTTGGTAAAACTTATGATTGACAATTTTATTGTTTTTACATTGCATTTTGGTTGAAATCGGTGTTTTTGAAGAAAATAGAAGATTTTGTAATGTTTTCAAGTTGGATAATTTGAGTACTGAAATGATGCCGAAGGCGTTATTATCTCGGCAATGTCAGGAATTAGTGTATAGTTGCTCAGAATTAAAAATTGTTTACAAAACTGGGTGCAATTTGGCTTTTATCGCCCGAGGGCTTATAAAGTTGCCAAGCAACAGCTATTCAAACATCAAAATTGTGGTATATAGATAAATATAAGACAACACAATAAATTCGATAAATCACATTTTTTGAACTTCGCTACTTAGCAAAAATTTTCTTATCGTCTCTCGTATACATATTTTGACTTTTATGGAACTTCAAATTCATCCGATATTTCCTTTAAATAATCGATATTTTTCATTTTTATTTGACACTAAATTAAAATTGATCATAAACAAACAATATAACTAGAAACCACAACATACTTAAAATTCACAATACTAGTACGATACCGAATATACAGACTGTTTTTTTTTATCAGGGCCACCATTGCTATCTGGGAAAATGTAAGTGCTACGCCTTCGTTGTAATGGGACAAAAGTTACCATATTAGAAGGCCATTTTAGTGATGTATTTGTTTTTGCAAAAATATGCATAGGTCACTAGATAATGGCGAAAAACTGATTTTGGTAATTTTTTTTCTATTTCAAATAACTTCTAAACTATCAGTTATCGAGAAAAATGTTTCAAATAAAAATGTTATAGTATAATAGTGTCTATACAGTGGTGAACTAAAATATTTTTTCTATTGGTAATTTTTTGAGACAGCACAAACTACAATTTTTTAAATGGAAAGCATATTTGATTTTTACCATATAATTTTTCTCACTTTTTTCTCTTTTTAATGATATAATTGTTATTGTGTTTAGTATTTGTTTTCCTAACAAAGTAATTTTTTTCTTATTTTATATTAAATTTACTATTATTTTCCAAATATTGGTAAGATTTCTATTTAAAAATACTACTTTTATTTAAATAAAATATTTTTTTTGATCAAAAGATATTTTTTTTGATCAGATCGCCATTGACTCGTTATAGAATTTGTATGAGTTTAGAATAAAAATATCGAGTAAGAAAGTCATAAAATAAATTATATTAACCAAATAAGGTACAATTAATAAAAATAATAAAGTTTTTTTGGAAAATATAATATTCAGGAAAAATTATGCGAAACATTAAATTTTGGGGATAAAACAAATATGAAACTTTTTTATATATCATTGAAAAGAGAAAAGAATGGGAATATTTATAGGGTAAAAAACAATGAGTGCCCGTGAGGTGACGCCTGGTAAGCGCCCGCACAGTGCAAATATTTCATCATTACCGCATCTGTGTACAAAGCAGATTGGCATACCCAGCAATGGGTAATAAGCCGTAATGATATATTATATTTATTTATATAAAAAACAAATACAGGGTGTTTACGATCTTTTTGTTTTATTTTTAATGGGTGATACTACAGGTCAAAAGAAGGCGAAAAACCTTGGTAAAATATTTATTATAAAAGAGATATGATTTTTTTTATTTTTTACAAAGGGAATGTAAATTAATGTTGAAAAAAGTTGTAGTAACCTGTGTAATGACAAATTTCACTCTTTTGTTTTTTAATTTGTTTATATGTCAGTTGCAGTTTGTTACTATTTAATTGTGCACCGTCAGTTTCTATTTGATTATTGTTATTAATTGTGTAAAAGGTGAACAATGTACCATCAGTATTCTAATAGCAGCAGGGTGATAACTTTGAACATCTGTTATAATAGTGCTTATCGTTCTGTTTTAATTCCATAAAAATAAAAACTAAAAAAAATTCATATCTTTTATTATAAATATTTTACTAAGGTGTTTTAATGTTTTTCGCTTTCTTTTGACCTGTAGTATAACCCATAAAAATTAATACAAAAAGACCGTAAACACCCTGTATGCATTCTATTTTAAAAAATTGTAGATTGTGTATATATTGAAAATTTACCAATAGAAAAAATATTTTTGTACGCCACTGGATAGACAATATAATACTGTAACATTTTTATTTAAAACATTTTTCTCGGTAACTGATAGTTTAGGAGTTATTAAAGAAAAAAATAACCAAAATCAGTTTTTCGCCATTATCTAGTCACCTTTGTATATTTTCGCAAAAACAAATACATCTCTAAAATGGCCTTCTAATATGAAAACGTTTGTCCCATTAAAACCAAGTCGTAGCACTTACAGTTTCCAAGATACCAATGGTGGCCCTGATAAAAAACACCTGTATATCTATTGAATCCTTGAATTTCGAGAACCAAAATAAAATAACACGTTGTATGTACCACGGACATAATCAAGATTATAGCATTCGGGAAAATTAAAGTTCTCCGCTACGCGTCGAGCTTTAAACATTCCCCCGTGCTATAATCTTTTGATTGTGCCCTTAATACATAAATAACTATTATTTCTTTTCCATAAGTCAAATTGATGTTTGACGTTTATAAATAATATATGAAACCCAGAAAGAAGTAGCCAAGTGTCATGGCTATAACTACTAATATAGCGAAAATTGAAATATCTTTTTAATATTGTGCAGAAACTAGAAACATAATATAAAATGTAAAAACAATTTTGTATACAACTTTTGATTCTGTACAACTTTGCACTCTACAGTTTTTTCCATAAAAAGAACAAGAGAGCAGGAAATTGCAGAAAACTAAAATCCCATGTTAAATTCCTATGTTCGCACCTGGCCGTCAACACCCTGTACATCTATGCAGGGAGTTGATAAAGTGAGTGTCTGCGCATTCACACTACATCTTACAGTCCGCCTCACTTAAACTTCCAAAATTAAACATCTAATATGAAAAGGGCATTAGTCGTGGGTGTTTTTATTTTGCTAGGTAATGCCTGTGTGATGTATGCACATTGCGTACATATACATTACTTAATTTTTAGGAACCGGTGGTGAAATCGGCCACAAATGTATTATTCTTATAGTGGTCTTCGAAATGTCAGTATTTATATTATTTTTTTCAGAGAAATGCCATATTATTTCAATCTGTACATAATAAATGTGATATTAGTCTTTATGGAATTACATCAATAAATAGTAAATTCTTGTTAATGGTAATATTAATTAATTTTTCTTAAATATGTTTTTATAATAATCATTGATTTCAGATTTTAGAATTTTACATTGCATTTATTTTGTTCTTGAAGCAGTTCTTTTAATTTGCGAAGAGAAAAATATAACTTGAAGAATTGTTTATTTAATCGTAGCAGACACATCACATTGTATAAAATAATAGATATACAAAAATAAGCAAGCAAACAATTTACATTTTGAATATACAAAATGCGCAAATATACAACGATAATAGTAATAAGACCTACACCTCATTCACGACACGAAATTAACGGTTAGTATTAGTAGTTACGATTAACGCAGAAAGCTTGGCATACGTAGTTGTAGTTTAGCGTTCACAATAATGAAATTAGCGCAGCCCAAGTCCGCGCTAAGTTCAGTTAGCGCAAGCGTTTGTAAGCTCCAAACTTATGGTTAGTGGTTAACAGAGTAATCAATCACAGAACAAAGTAAAGAAAGATATTGTGATATTTGTTGAGTTTAACAGTTGTTTTAAAAGAAATAAATTATATTTTTGTTGAATTGAAATAGAATTTGAAAGGTACTGACTTTATTATTCTGTTATAAATAAACACTTTTAAAATGTGTGTCTTATAAAAATATCAGTTTTGTAGGTTGTAGGTAATAAAAGCTTATTCTGTTGAACTTCTTTTATACAAAAAGAGAAAGATACAAAAATAATAAATGACACGGATCTACTAAACAAGAAGTGTTAAATTAAAGCAGCTCTTATAAACTTTGAAACAAATGTTCTATTTTGCCAACAAAAATTGTTATTTGTAGTCGTGAATTTCATGTATTGTGAATGCTGTACCAATCTTTAACTTCTAATTATAAATACTAACCATAACTACTAACACAAACTACTAATTTCGTATTGTGAATAAGGCTTAACATTATAAAGTTTTGCCCAAAAGTTAACCACATATTTTGGCACATTTCGCATACCATGAAATGGTTGGTAGTGTGTAATTGGCCATAAAAGCACAGCACTGATTCCTTGGAGCGGCTCCATTTCTGCATATTACTTCTATATCTAGTAACTCCAGAGCGCATTCTGTTCAAAGATTTCAAGGTCCAATCCTGGAGTTGTATAGTTCTTTCTTTCCACAAATGTAACCTTGTTTTTCGGAGAGGTTTAGTAAGTTTCTATGTGGTGTGTAGAATACTTTTCCTAGATTTTACCCGACGGCGTGCACGTTGGTATCCTGATAAAAGATGAGCTTCTGATGTTGATGATTTTGTTTTCACTTTCCTGGCTGCTACTTCGCTTTGGACGTCTGGAGCTGCAATTCCGGCAAGACAATTTTTTTATGGGTGTGGGTCACAAACAATCCATTGTAATCCAACATGATTCTTGTAATAACACGTCACCCAGTTCCTAGGCTTTGTAGTGTGCACCCCGTGTAGTGCCTGTAATAGGGTGACCAGGGGCTTGTTTATCAAAAAATATTACTTTGCAAGTTACTAGTTACAAGTGAAATTTTTAATATGTAGTACTAGTAAATTGTGTTTCTGAAAAGTATTTTACTACTCGTAGTTTACAAGTTACTAGTACACAAGTTAGTAGTTACAAGTGAAATTTTATTAGTCAAGTAAAATAGCGTTTCTGAAACATATTCAATAGTCTAGTAGTTTTTTACCTCTTGCTAAAAATCGCATATCCAGATTTTAGTGAATAAGCACGTTTTAAGGTCCCTAGAATCCGATTATAACATTTTTACGATAATGTCCGTATGTGTGTGTGGATGTGTGTGTGTGTGTGTGTGTGTGTGTGTGTGTGTGTGTGTGTGTGTGTGTGTGTGTGTGTGGATGTGTAGATGTTGGATTCACGATTTTTAAATACTATAAGACTTAAGACATTTTTAACCACGGAATCCTCAATCTAACAATAATGGAAAGAGTTGATTAGGTTTTGGTAACAATTGGACAACCGGAAATAGTAGTTACAAGAAAAAAATCATCTAAATATTATTTATCGAAAATTTATGTAAATACTTATATTAAAGAACGTTAAATTCTTTATTCAATAAATATAAATTCATTATTATATCTTCTATAGATTTAGAGGTAAAGAAATGTATATAAAATAATTTGATGTAAAAATTCTAAGATCAAACTACTTCAAGGCAAGAAATTCAAATGTTTGTAATTGACACATAAATGTCACTGTCAAAAATATTTGTACATTATTATGAAGATTCTGAAAATAAAAAAAAAGTCAACAACGCAAAAGAATATACGTAAAAAAGAATATAAAAGGAATTTGCGAAAAAATGACGAATATAAAGAAAAATAAAATTTCAGGATATTGAATATAAAAAAAATGTATGTATTGTACATAATTTATATTAAAATATCCCATAGATTTTGCAAATATATAATAATAATAATAATAATCTTTATTGTATTTGAAAGTGTACAACTTTATTACAATTGATAATTATATGAGATTGAGTCAATTTTGCCTTATTTCTGTAACCTTGCTATTTATTTGTTCCGTTTGATGGAGATGAGATGATAAAGACACCACAAACATCCAAGCCCCTGGTGGGAATCGAACCCGCGACCCCAGGGCCGAGCGGTGACGGTCGCTTCGAGTGCTGTCCACTGCCTCAAACCGCACGACCACCGAGGCGGCTCAAATGCAAATATATGTGAGAGTTATTTTGTAGTGAGACATGAATATATGTATTTGTAATTAAAAATATTTTTCGTTTTATGCGTACAACCACTTAAAATATCTGGCGAGAGGTTATGTGCTGGCTACATCAGATTTTTTTTAATAAATACTAGTATTTAAACCAATAATCTTTAAATCAAGTGATTTTATTTTCTGACCGATGTTGACATTTTCAAATGTTTTAATTTGAAATTAAATTATTTTTCAATAAAAATGTCTACACTAGATGCGAAATTAACTACTTTGGGGATGATTCGAGATGCTAAAGGTATTCTATTTGGAGCATTCTCTAAATAAATTGTCTAAAGTAGTTAAATTCAATGAATGGATACAAATCTGTCAAACTTGTCACGCTTCGGGTTGAGTAGACAAGACAAAGACTAGAAATATATCAGGGTCACATTTTGGTCAAACTTAAAACACAGGCCTTAGACGTCCCGGTTTTCTGGGATTCGTCCCTGTTTTGAGTTGTATGTCCTGGTGTCCCGATGGAACATCTTCGGGATTCGTAATTGTCCCGGTTTTCATACTCGACTCCAAATTTATTGCTCATATCATCTATCGACGTTTGTTATATTTATTTTACTACTAAATTTTTAATTGTTTTATATAGTCAAATTTTATTCCTTGCTCTTGCGCATATCGTAAATTAAGGTAGTGTGCAATGAGCGCGTGCGGCGATCGTGTGATTCACAATAATTGAGCTCACGAAACGTATGGGTTTTGGGATATTTTTACTTTAAAGAACATATAAAATTGTATGTATAAGTATTATTTTTATTTAAGTCAACAATTCGTTAAATATATTCTCTTTTCCGTGATCTGGCTATTTATTTTTGTACATGAAAGACGAAAAACATGCAGCTTTACATCCTTTGCAAAAATGTAACTTTCAATTAAAAGGCATTTGACCTAGAATGAAAAAAATTTCAACTGCGGCGCTTTCTTTTCTGGGTACATTGCCTCACCAATCAAAGTTTTGGTACACGAGTCGCCACTGGTTTTACAAGCCTCTGAAAAATGCCCCGGTTTTACAATGTATAAATCTGGTCACCCTAACCTGTGAGTTTCCAGGTGATATTATTTCCTGCAGCTACTTTACGATATTCTGGCAATGATTTTTGTAGGTGCAGGCTGCTGACAGTTTTTTTCTTTATTTTCAAATTAATCTACTTAGACTTAGCTCTGGGTACTTTCTAGGAGGGACTGGTTATTAGTATAGTAGCACCCTACCCTGCGGTATGCCATTCTTCTGTATTCTCCATAGACTTTTCTTTATTTCAAAATTCGCAAAAATATCTTTTATTTCTGTTCGTATTAAATTATATATGTATAGTCCTTACCCAATGCGGAAAATTTTCGTAACTGAAGTCTATGATTGACTGTATCATATACTGCAGACAAATCTATGAAATGCTATGAAAACAGCGCCGTTAATTTGTCTTCTCTCAAAGCCATCCTCGATATGTTGGGTTAGTTTCAGCACCTGTGTTGTGTGTTATCCGATCTAAACTCTGATTGTTGTGGAATCAAGAGATCACCTACAACATCTGTAAATCTGTGGAGTATCATCCTTCCAATAACTTTGTACCCAGATAGCACAAGATATTCTCGAAATAATCTATTAATCTCTGAGATTCATATATATATATATATATATATATATATATATATATATATATATATATATATATATATATATATATATATATATATATATATATTCCAATTATACCTAGGTTATTATAAGTATATTTATAACATTGTTTTTAATTAATTAAAAACAATGTTATAAATATACTTATAATAACCTAGGAATAATTGGAATATATATATATATATATATATATATATATATATATATATATATATATATATATATATTCCAATTATTCCTAGGTTATTATAAGTATATTTATAACATTGTTTTTAATTAATTATATTACAAGAGGTGGTCTCCTGTGGATCCCTGGATCTATTGTACCCTCCAGATTTACTCCTATTCTAGGAGTCCTGTTTGTTTAATAAACTCCAGGGTTTTCTTCAAATCTAAATCTTTTAGCATATCCTGCTGGATCTTTTCTGCCCCCAGGATATTATATCTGCTGCTCGTAAAGGCATATAAGATGCTAAGGGGTTTCTTCGTCTTCACCACACCCCCTGCATGTTGGTTCTTGTGTTAGTCCCATCGTGTGTAGGTGTTTGTTTAGTAGACAGTGTCCTGTTAGGAGTCCTGACATTAATCTAACGTCTTGTTTGCTCATTAGGAGTAAACGTTCCGTTATTTTCTTGATTGGTTCATTTAGGAAGAGCTTTGAGTGTCTCTGCCCTGGTGACTCCAATCAGTGATTCTTGTGCCATTGATTCAGCAATGTTTTTATTTCCAGCTTAACTGTCTCCGCTGAGATTCCGAAAGCCGGTTCTGGTCCTGTGAAAGGAAAACTTGTTCCCTTCTTAGCCAGACTATCTGCTACCTGGTTTCCTTCGATCTCTGAATGCCCGAGTACCCATATTAATTTTAATTTGTTCCTCGCTCCTGTGGATGCACTCTAGAATAAGTCCAGATTTTTTCTCACACGATTCTAGTGCTTTTAGAGCGGCTTGGGTGTCTGTTACTATAGAGATTCTTCTGTTGCTAAAGTGGCTGTCTAGTAGTAATTTGGCGTAGGTTAAAATTGCGTACAGTTCTGCATGGAATACTGTCGTATAAGTCCCGAGTCCAATCGACTGATTTTAGCCTTTAGCTCCATATATTCCTGCTCCGGTTCCATTTGGTGTTTTGAGTTCGTCTGTATACATGACTATGTCATCTTTTTCCACCGGACTATTTACATGTACCCATGCTTCCCTTGCGGGGATTTCTACCCTGTAGGTTATATTTATGGTAAACTTTTTGCTGGTCCGGTCTGGCACCATTCGAAGGATCGTACACATAATAGGTGCCAGGTGGTCTATTCCTTGTTACAACATTGCAGGTATTATGTCATCCATTCCTGGAGATTTAAATGGTTGAAATTTCCAAACAGCCCATTTAATTTTCGATTGGTCTACCACTGCTTTAGCAAGTGTCCATGTTTCCATGGGTCCTCTGACTGTGTCTGAGTCTACTATGTCTTGATGTTCTTCTACTCTATCTTCTGTGAGAGCGACTGAATCGGGAAAGTGCGTTTTGAGTAAAAACCCAATTGTCTCCTTTGCTCTTTCAGTGTATTCTCCTGATGGTTTTTTGAGGGAGCCCAAGATTCTCTCATTTTTCTTTAGGAAAGCTCTTTGGAGTCTGGCACTTTCTGGTATCTGTTCAAGTTCCTGACAGTACTTCCTCCATGAGTCTCTTTTTGTTTTCCTTACGGCTTTGTTATACTCTGTTAGTGAGTCAGTATAAGTCCCCCATTCTCCAGTGTATTTTGCTCTGTTAAACAGCCTTCGTGATTCTGCCCTAAGTTGAAACAGTCCCTTGTGCCACCATGGCACATTTCTTGAGGTTTTTCTCTCTTTCTCGGGACAGCCTGCTTCGAATGCTGCTTTGACGGCTATACGGAAACTGCTTTCCATAAGCTCTAGTTCTGCAGGATTACTTGCTCTGTTAGGGCAGTTCTCCAGTTCTTCTGCTAATCGTACTCTGTACAAGTCCCAATTAGTTATTTTTGGATCCCTGTACGGGATTCTATATTGAACTGTATATATCTATGGTCTGAGAGCGATGGCTCCTTTAGAACATGCCAGTTTTTCACGGTAGTACATGCGTATACAGTCCCTATTGTTATGTCAATTACCTCCCTTCGCGTTTTTGTTACGAAGGTCGGTTCATTACCTTTATTTGCTACTTCTAAATTGTTTGTAATTAAATAATCAAGAAGAGACTCACTCCTTTTGTTGGTATCAGTGCTGCCCCAGACAAGATGGTGTGAGTTAGCGTCGCACCCGACGAGGATCTGCCAACCCTTAGTACAAGTTTGTTTCACCAATTTGCGAAGGCCTTCCGGTGGTGGGTCCCCTGGTTGGTCGTACGGCAGGTATGCGGATCCGAGTAAAAGCTCCTTCTCGCTGCCTGCCTCCGACACGACCAGGTATACTAGGTCTCTACAACACAAGTCCCAAAGTGGAGTAATGTTTATGTAAGGTTTGGCAAGATTTTTGTGACCAGATAAGTGTATTGTGCATTATTAAAGACACTTTCTCTAATATATCCAGCCCTATCAGTGAACAATACAACTCATTCGCAAAATTGAAATGCTGGAAACAATGAAATTTTTGCACATAGTATGGAAGTAACTGTTGCTCTTTTAAAATATTACAAATTATCATATGTGACACATCAAACTGTGATAATCTGGAAGATATTGTATGTGGTACAACATAAATTTACGATTATTACGAAGAGGATGATTTTCGTGTAACTTCATTGACCTTGAGAACTTCACCATAGGTAATTACAATGTCTGTGTATCCGCTATTCATAAACATAAACATTTTGCCGGAATTTTACTTTATAAACAAGTTTATTACTAATGTTAAAATTTAATTGCAACATCTGACAGGACTGTCAATTACTAAAACAAAATTTTTCATAGGTATTGCTACTGCATTCAATTATTACAAAAATATATGGAACGACTCGTCAATTTACGGGGTGGTAAAAATGCAAAAAAATATGCGATTTCGAGAAAAAGTTATTAAGATATATTGTTGCTCTCGACGAGTTTTATTACTAGTTATGCACTTATTTCATTTACACCCTGTATATATATAATATAGTTTACTTTGTTATAATTGGAACAGGTGTATACATTTCTATTAAAATTCGTGTCTAATTATATAGTATTTACCTAAAAATAAATGTATTTCTTGGTCAGCTAACTTGATATTTATCCTTGTGTTGGTGGGAACGGTCCTTACTGTAAAAATCAAAATTGATCTGACCGATGTAATGCAAACGCTTACTTACATGTTGAAAAATAACTTGTAGAATAAATAGTATATTGTATAACTAGTGCTAAAAGTGGGATATTTCACATGAGTGTGAAGTTTGGGCAACGAACCGAAGGCGAGTGGTTTAATCACACGAGTGTAAAATACCCTTTCAGCACGTGTTGTATACGATACTTTTCCGACGACCACAATTTGTTGAATTGACATAACGGGGTGTTTTCTTTAAAACAACCAGCGGTTTTTTGACCGAACTAATGACTTAAGAGAAAAATGTTATTCAAAAAGTGATTATGAATAAGGGGCTAATAAAACAGTAATAACAAACAGCAGTAACAAATTATGGCATGCACTGTTACCAAAATTATCAAATTTTCATTGAAGTTATATTAATATTTTTATTTTTTAAAAATAAGGCGTATTAGAACAAAAATAATAAGCCCATTATTAGTACTAATACAATTTATTACAAAGTAAAAAAAATAATGTAAAATTTACGTAAAAATATTAAAACAGATTATGTTAACATCATTGCTATCAGAATTCATCAAAAATGTTAAAATCTTATAAATCAGGGTCCAACCTTCTTAGTCCGTGTAAATTCAGCAAATTATCTGCAACTGTGAAACTTTTAAATACAAATTTTTAGATTAGTTCGCTCAGTTATCGCAGCGTGTGATAAAATCATATCACACAGTTGTGGGCGAATCTGATTGGCTAGTGAGCTTTCATATCATACAGCATTGCTAGTTATGTACAATGACCAACTTTCAGTAATAGTTTAGCGTTTGATTTTGTGTAATTTTCGTATTGGTCGTCGGAAAAAATATATACGGTATATTTTTTTGCACGACCAGGTTTTTTTAATGTTTACCGATAGTTTTTCCAAGGCAGTAGATTTTAATTACAAATTACTGATCGGTAAGTGATGTGAACCACTTATCGTTCAGAAGATAAAACGGTAAGTAAATAAAAACAAAGATCAAAGCTTATTTTCTTTAAAAATGTCAACTATTTTTTAATATGTCAGAATAAATTTCAAATCTTAGTTTTTAATAAGACAACAAATCTTGCCTTGATGATCATTTCTTGTCTTGGCTAGATTTTCAAGACAAGAAAATAAAAATGTCTTGTCTTGCTCATTTCTTCTTGTTTCAAAAATTCTTGATATTTCTTGTTTCTTGATATTTTAGGGGAATCCCCTTTTTCTATCGCTTTATCCAATCCGAACGCTCAAGTGTAGTGTCTGCGTCTGCCCTTGCCCTTTTAAGTTAATAATCAAATAATGTTACTTTGATGTTGGTTGTGCATGCATTGTACCTAGTTGTTGGTCATTGGTTATTTTTTTGTTATTTCGATATTCCGTTCTTTTTATTTAAAACAATAAGTGTTCAAAGAAAAATAAATCATATTCGAAATTGGTTTTTTAATCACACTTCATTTCATGTAAGAAAATAGCGTTGGTTCAGATAGGGATATAAACTCTGCCCTTTGATTGGTCACAGTGCAAACCTAATACACTTTTATTAATATCTCTCTCTCTTATTTTAATAGGTCTATTTGCACTAAAATCTAATGGCTTCTTTCCTCTTTTCATATTAGAATAAGATAGAAATACATGGTTTCGAAATTTTCTGAATAATAGTATTTGAGTTGAGCGTTAAGAGGATCTAGACACATAATACATACGAATACAAATTTGCAATATTAATTGTCAAGAAATCAAGATTTCTTGACAAGAAATCTTGATTCTTGATGATACTTTCTTGTCTTGGGAAATAAAAAATACTTCTTGTCTTGGTCTTGACTTGATTTCAAGACAAGATCAACAGTATATCTTGATTTTTGTGAAATACTACTGACAGCAAGTTATTGTTTACAATTTAGTAACCACGTTAGCAACGTTGTTGTCATGTGAAAATTGTGTTTTGTTACTTTCGTACACATTATAAGTGCCAATTTCAAATAACAGGTTTTGGTTATAATTTTAAATTTGATTTACTAGTAAGTGACAAATAAAATATTGTATATACACGTCAGGTGTCAGGTATCTGTTTTACTGCCCCAAGGAGGTGACCCGCCCAGTCGCTCGCCAATCATATCCTCCTTTCAGCAGTAAAAACCTTGCTTGTAATGTGATGTAAAATACTATTACATTTGAATGTTTCAATGTTGATTAAATAAATAAAAATATGTTGGATTTAATTAATTACTTGGGACAACTTGTAACCAACTAACATCTGTGGTCGCATAGTAAAACTAATATGTAGTCATTCGTAATAGGCTGTCAATTGTTAATGTTACTTGTCAAATCGAGTTCTACATAATTTTTTTGGTTCAGTACAAGCACTGTTTATATTATCATTGTAACCTGAAATATTGTTCATTAAAAGAGTTAATTGAACGTCTGTTTATTATTCCGACTTCCTGTAATCGTCAGAATTATATATAAATTTATCATGACAATGAAACTTGATATAACGTTTCTGTTTCAATATAATGTTGTTACGTGTTAAGTGTGTTTTATATATATATATATATATATATATATATATATATATATATATATATATATATATATATATATATATATATATATATATATATATATTATATTATATTATATTATATTAAAACAGTTTCACCAAGTATCGCAATCGTATTTTGTACATTTATTGTATTTTTGTTTCAAGATCATTCATATCAATTTCTTCTATTTCCACCATTTTAATATCAAATGCTTACAAACAAGACAAAATATGTATAAATCAGTCAGTCACATTAAGCATGTATGATCAGTTCAGAAACTATTTATTTAACCCTGTTTCAGCCGTGTTGCTTCGCGGGGACAGGGACGAAGAAGAAAAAGAACTGTCATAAGTAGATATTTGCTACTTGGAGTTGATCATCTTGGTAAAAAGAAAGCGACGAAAGTATCATTGTATTTTATTATTCATTGTTTTCAGTAATAATATAACAAGAGAGTGAGAATAAATTGAAAATAATTTGACAGATTCTTCGAAAACTTGTTGCCAGGCTATAGTCACAAAAGCCCGTAGGGCTTGAATGTTTATTGCCAAATAGCAACAAGTTTAAGAAAAATCTGGGAAATTATTTTCTAATTTATCGAAGTCTCGAATTATATATAATTAGATTATTTTTTGATCCACAAGTTTTAAACAACGAAATCAGGCTGTCATGCTATTGTAACGCTATCTACTACTAGCTTCATTCGTGTACAGGGCTCAGTTGGTAAGTTTGCTTTGACAAGTAGAACACACTTTGAAAATGCAAAATAAATAATCAAAATATATAATTACTAATTATGGTATTTCTAGAGGTGTTTTCTATAATTTTTTGGTTTCTTTCATGGTCAGAAATGGCACAAAATTGGTCTTTTTCGCTCATTTTACTTACGTTTATCTAATTTCGTTTTAAGAAGTTGAATTTTTCCTAACTATATGACGTCGTGAAACTTCACTTTTTTCATAATTGAATAGAATTGAGTTTTGTAAAAATCTTTATATGCTCCTGTTTCATAATGACATCAATTTGAATACTCTGTCCTTCAGTATAGGCCAAGGACCATAATGATTCCATTAGAGTACTTATGGCCGGTTTCACCAACCACACTTAACGCTTAAGGATTCCATAAAAATTTAAACAAGCCTTATTTTGTTCCACCAGTCAAATACCTCCACTTAAATTCTCTTGATGATTCTTATCCTAAATCTTCGAAATCGGCCTCTTGCCGCTTAACATTCACTTTCTAAAATTGTGTATTTTTGACGTTTGTGTACAATTTTCAAAATGATTAAATATTATTTAGACGATGATATTGATGATTTTGATGATATTGTAACGTTTTTATTTACTTGTATGAAGTGCAAATATTAGACAATTATTATTAATTAAAATATTTTATTATAACGATAAATATATAATTAAATATAATTAAAAGAGGATAAATTTAATGAACACTACGATTAAACAAATATTAAACACTAATTAAGACTAAGAATATTATAAAACACTTAAACTCTAAGATTATTTATTTAGACAATATATAACTCATTTATTTATACAACTATATTTATTTATGTTTACCACTTGTCGACTATCTGTTTTATATCACCAAGTATTTAACACGCGACGCTTATTTATATCAGACTGTCCAATGCCTTCTCTAACCGTGCTTATATACTCTGGCATTTGTATTCGAGAAATTTCCAAAATTCCAGATAAAAACTCAAACACAATAGATTGCATCACCCGAGTAATTAAGCAGGTTCGGACAAGTCTGTTGACAACACACGCCCCTCCGTGACTATTACGTCATCGCTAAAAATAGGCACTCGCTCATGCAGTGCGGTTGCGACAGCGGCGGCGACAGCAGCGGCGACGGCAGGCGCTTCACATTACAATATAAATGGTATAGATGAAAACGATATTATGCATTATATACCCAGAATGATTTATGAGAGGGAACATCATTTCCAAAATTTATCATAAAAACGATTTTTCGAAAGATTTCGTTTAAAAAAATACGGTTTTGCAAGTGCTGCAATTAATAGAAAATAGATTGGGGTATCCACATAACAAGTACGTATGTATAAAATATATAAAATTAAAATGATAAATAATAACTGTTAATATATATATATATATATATATATATATATATATATATATATATATATATATATATATATATATATATATGTTAGGAATAATGTTAGTAAAGGTGAGGATTATAACAAATCAAACAACTGTTCCCTTTTAAATTATTATATTGAACCGTTTCTCTGAAGGTTTACAACTCAACTGACTACTAAATCTACCTTTATTGGCGGCCAGCCGTGATCTATGATGTAACGATGTAGTTACGTTGGCATTTGCCTGGGCTACAGTAATTAATGTACAGTTATTAGCAATTATAACAGTCATATCCTAACACATATATTGAAGAAACAATAGTATATCACCAATAAACCAACTGCTTGTGGCATTACGAGTATATGCTACAGGAGGTCATCTTCTGGCATTAGCAGATTTTGAAGAAATGTCAAAGGCTAGTGTATTTAGGATTGTCGTCCGAGTGTCAGAAGCTATAGCAGCATTGAGGCCTATTTACATCAAATTTTCTCAAACGGGAGAAGAAATTAAACAAACACAACAAGACTTTTACGATCTCTATTCATTTCCACTAGCAATATTAATCTCTCTCTTTTAGAATTAACGATAGTGATAGCGGGTTTCTATTTACATAACTTTATTTGCGTTTGTGCTACATATTTTTATATAAATAAAATTGTGTGCCAGTGTACAAAACGTAAGGGATAGTAATACTATTCATACATTTAATTCATTTTGTATAATATTATTACAACAGTAAATAAATCTTACTTTCAAAATCACGTATTAAAGTCTTTAAAGGCTATTTTCGCCTATCATTGAGCAGTAGTTGTCAACTTATCAGTGTTGCTACTCGTCGACTAAATAAAAATAATAATAAATTTTAAATATTATTTAAATTAATCGCAAGTAGTCACTGTTGCCAACTATAGTGCAAATAAATTTGTTTGATATTTAAAAGTTTTTAAATCTAAATCGCGAAAACAATGCCAGTTATAATTTTGGATTACTGTCTCAAGTGTTTAAAGACTACAGACATTAAAGAAACAGATAAACTCCATTGTGACCGCTGTTTACGGGCGATACACGGGGTGTGCACTGACTTATCCAGATCCATACTAGCTGCAGTTTTGGTATCAACAAGCTCTCTACGCTATATCTGCATTTCTTGTTAAGATAAAAATAACACTAGCAACGATGATCTGAAAACATTAATTATGTCACTAAGAGAGGATTTCATTTGCTCTAAAAATCACATAATAGAGAAAAAAAATAGCAGTCAATAATTCTATGGAACCTATTATTAATATTAATGGACACGTGTGTTGGCTATTATTGCTGAAATACGTGATCGCGAAAGCAGAGCATCGAATATTATTATTTACAACCTAACAAAATTCAATGAAACTAACAAAGCTATTAAAAATAAACACGATATTGATAAAACCGAAAAAAATATCTCTAAAATTACTGAAAACGACAACATTAACATAAATTTAGAAAGCATAAAATCGTTCCGTCTAGGAAAATCCTCCGTGAACAAAATTAGACCAGTCCAAAGTATTATTAAATCACTCAAGATGTTATTCATATATTGAAAAACAAGAAACGCTTACCGAAAAATCTTCCAATCAGGCTTGGAGCTGACTGAACTCCGCGAGAAATTCAGTTTTTTAAGTCATTAAAAGAAGAATTTACAACAAGAATAAAGAATGGTGAAGAGAATTTTACAATTACGTATGTTAATGAGTGTCCGAAAATCATAAAATCTAAATACTCAAAAAACGGAATGCCTCTGCCCAGCTAAATATGTATTACCAGAACGTGAACGGATTAAGAACTAAATTACATGATTTACGATCCTCATCTACACCTTTTATTTATGATATAATTCTATTTACCGAAACTAATTTAAACTCCGACATATCATTCTCTGAAATAGGTCTCCATAACTTCAATATCTTCAGACATGACAGAGATATAAACACCAGCAATAAGCAATCATGTGGAGGTGTTCTCATTGCTATTAACAACAAATATACTTCAATGCCCATCAAATTAACAAATAATGAAGTAGAGCATTTGTTTGTCATTGTTAAAATAGAACATGTGAACATTATAATTGGCTGCACTTATATACCACCAAGATCCAATATGAGAATATACGAAGCCCATATTGAGGTAGAACAAATAGTAAACAAATACATTGATTACCCCATTTTTTACCTTCCGTCATCTTTAGGTAAGGAAGGTATTGTCTTTGGTCAAAAAATTCGGTGGTGAGTTTTTGATAAATAAGCACGTTTTAGGGTCCCTAGAATACGATTTTACTATTTTTACGATGCTGTCTGTATGTGTGTGTGTGTGTGTGTATGTATGTATGTGTGTGTGTATATGTGTGTGTGTGTTACAAAATTTTCGTCTACGATAACTTCCATACTACAATTCTAAAAATTATAATTCTTTCGTATCTCTTCGTTACATCCATGTGAAGAGCTGATTAGATCTTGGTTAGAATTGGACAACCGAAAGTACCGTCATTTGAAGATTTTAACAGTTTTTCTTGAAAAAACTATATTAAATATCATTTTTTCACATTAATGTTATTATAAATATTAAAGAATATTTTATTCTCTGTACGATTTGACAGCATTTTATACTTAATATTAAATGGATATAGAGTTAAAAAATTATAAAAAATTAAATTTCATTAAGTAGCCATAGCTATGGAAACAGCTACTATATTAAGAAAATTTTGATTGAAAGATATCAGTGTCAAGTGAAATTGACACAGTGTGTTTGTCTTATAATTTTACTGGAAATATAAGATCTTTTGCTATAAATTTTCTGTATGGAATTTGCATAAAATTCATACAACTGCCGGAAGGTAAAGTACAAGAAATATAATCTTTAGCAAGAAACTTTCTGTATGAAATTTGTACAAAATACATAGAACAGACGGAAGGTAATGTGCTGGCCACATCAGATTTTTTATTTGTAGATTACAATCTGCTCAATGATCTCTGGAACGATCTAAAGCTCAACGAAGATAATTCTTATACTCCACAAGACAGACTTGTATTAGACATGCTGCATTTCCTACATTTAAAACAAATAAACGATATTCGTAATCATAATGGGAGAATTCTGGATTTGATCATCACCATTAACTATCACTATTCAACTATACATTCACCTGATCCCATTCTTCCGGCTGACATACATCATTCTCCAATCGATATAACAACCACCATTAACATTAAATTACAAACCTTGGATTACAACATGTTAGTATACGATTTTCACCGTACTAATTACGCATCTATTTCGGACTGTCACCTTCGCTTTAACTGGTGCGTACTAAATGACATGGATATTAATAGTGCAGCGGACAGTTTTTATAATGTTGTGTAAAGACGCTTTCCTGTTTGCTACTCAAGTGAACTAATTCACCTAGTTATTCAGAAGAAAGAAGCACACATGGTATATAAAACAACAAAGTGTGTTGAAAACTATAATATTTTCTCTAGATTAAGATCACAGTGTAAAATTTTAACTATTCAATGTTACAATGCATATTTGAACAATGTTGAAAACTCGATTCATTCTAATGTTAAATCATTTTGGAATTTAGTTAATTCTACTCGCAAAACTAACGACTTACCAACTGAAATGTACCTAAACTCTAATACACAGGGCGATGTCTCTGAAATTGCTAATTTGTTTGTTCAACAATTCTCTAGCGTATACTCATACTGAGTTTACATGCAGTTTTTAAACCGTTTTCAAAACGTATTTAGTTTTGAAAACGCCATGTATAGAGTGTGAAAACGGTTTTGAGTTATCTCAAACCAAAACTAAAATACATGGGTTTGATTTGAAAACTAGTTCAAAAGTACTCATGTTAACACTTAAAATTCAGTTTCGATATTGCGCATGCGTAGATAGCATAATTTTTTTGTCGCTGTGAGTTACTTGGTGTTACTAACCTATAAATAAACTGACAGTTGTGTAGTTTTAGTGCGTAATAGTAGAAAGTAGAAAATATAATTGGAATAATGGCAAAACGAAGAATTTAGAGTGATGAGGATTTGTCACTTACATCGGCCAAATGCGCATGCGCCGAAGATGTTTTAAAATCAATCTGTAAACCTGTTTTGAAAATTACATGTTAACAGTTTTGCGTAATTTTGACTGAAAACTGAAACCATTTTCAAAACTGCATGTAAACGTACTAACAGTTAACCACTACAAATTATATTCCAGATTACTTAAATCACGTCGATATCTCCATTTGTCACTTGTCCGTTACTCATGTTTTTAATGCTTTAAATTCTGTAAATACTACCAAAGGACTAGGTCCAGATATTATACCACCAAAACTATTGCGTGTTTGTGCAAACGAACTTAGTTACACTTTATTTATTCTTTTCAATAAATCTTTAAAATACGAACATTTTCTTACTATTTGGCGGTTATGCGGTGGGTGCGGGGATCTTAAGGATCCATCTAAGAATGCTTCTGCACGGTTGTGGCGAAATCGATGCCAGGCGTCGCGACGCGGATGTCGTGCTGGTTCGGCGGGAAATGGTAGTAGTGATAGTAGAGGCAAGGTGCAGATACACGTTTTTCGTCGGTTTCGAAAGATTGACGCCGGGCGTCACGACGGCAGACTCTAGGCCTGGGTTGCCCCGGAATACGCACGGGGGCGTCGCGGCGTCTAGTCGGAACAACGTACTTGTATCGATGCACGGCAGATGGACGCCTCTAAAATAAGCGTGTCGGCTTACAGTAGCTCTAGGACACACGCAGGCTAGACGTCTGTAACGCCCGGGTGAACACGCCGGCGTCGTCGACACGTCAAGTCGGTAAACTCACGAGAAGTTACTGTAAGCGACTAAAACAGCGCAACTGTTCAGTTTAGTCCACGGAGATTACTACGGCCTGTGTCAGTTATAGTGTCTCTGGATATTTTCATGTATGCCTTCCGAAAAATTTACCAAAACTTCTGCCTAGTCGGGGTGGCCGCGGGTGGCTCCCGTTGGCGGGAATTAGAATGGTCGGGGCTGAAAGACGGCAGGATGTCCCAGAGTTCAGTGACGCCTCCGTCATCGTGGGCGATTCTGCTGAGCGGCCGGGACCTACATTACAAACTGTCGCGGCCGGGGGGTCTGTGGTCTGTGCGGTTTGGTTCGCGTCTCCGTCCGATGTGATGGGAGACGTGACCAACTGGAGAATGTCGCCATCGGGAGAAGGCGACCGGCACGGCCAGATTCCGGCCATTGCAGCAAGCGGCGGGTACGTAGGGCCCGAACAGAGCCATCAAGGCTTGTCGGAGGACCTCGTCGCTCTCTCTAGGTCTTCAACTCGGTACCGGGGGCTCAGCTGACTCGGGAGCGATGGTGGTGCAGTGCAAACTGGGCGGAGGAGACGGTTATCCAGGATTTGGATCTTCGTGTGCTGCGGGAATTCGCCGATAAAACTGCTCGTTGCGTATGCAGTAGTCTGGCCAGGCATCAGGTTGGTTTTGTACTTCCCCTCGGCGTCGATAATACCAGGGGCACGCGGTCTCAACGGTGTAGACGGGCGGCTGGGTGGCGTTTGACTGGCGCGAAAGGGCGTCGGCCACGTGATTTTGCGTGCCCCTTCGGTACTGTACCTCAATGTCAAATTGTTGGAGGAACATTGCCCAACGCGCAAGCCGTCCGGGCAGGTTCTCCAACTTATTCAGCCACCGTAGGGCTTGATGGTCGCTGATGACGACGGTGAAATGGTAGCCTTCGAGGTAGTGTCGTATCTTTTGCACGCCCCACACAATGGCTAGGCACTCCTGTTCGGTGACGGAGTATTTTGGTTCTGCCCCTGGGATGGTACGACTGGCGTACGCAATCATTTGCACCGGCTTCCCCGGGGTCCAGTGGTGATGGTAACTTGGAACTCCCGGAGGGCGTACATTTCCAGGATTAAGAGCACCGTCAGTGACGGGAGGCACAGGAAGGATGTATCCCACCGGATCTCGTGAGTGTGACATTCAACCTGGTACTCCTCGGTGACGGCCACTACAACCCCATCTGCCATTTGGGCTTGCGGCGCCGTCGGGTGGAGCCGTGTGTTTCCCTCTCGGCGGTAAATAGCGGCAGCGTCATCGTCAATATATGACAGCATACCTGGTGCGCCCCTGCGGTGACGATTACACGAATGCGGCCGTATTTTCCCGGGGCTGACTGGGGTTTCCGCCTTGCGTTCCCGTCGGCTTGGCGTTTCCCTGGCAACGACAGTCGCGTGAGACGACAGCGCGGCGGCTACAGCGTGAGCAGAATACTCGTGGACTATTGTTACAGTTTTGCCTAAAATGCCCTGGTTCGCCACACCTCCAGCATGCGCGGCGCAAATCTATTGAGACAACGTGACCATTCAGGATATGGTTAGAGGGTGCGGCCTCGTTAGTGCGCCGGTTACTGGCCTTTAGCTCTCGTTGCAGTTCCTCTAGTTCCCGGACTTCCTCCAAGAGGGCGTGAATGGTAGTACAGTGCTAGCGGCGGATTCGCTGGCGGTACTCCGGTCGGAGGTTTTTGTACAGCCTATATAATTGCTCTTCTTCGCTGAACCCTCCATGTCTCCGCATCAGAGTCTCTAACGCGTTGAAATAATCTTGCCCTGTTTCCCCTTTGCGGTAAATCCGTTGAGAAATATGTTCCTCGTTGTTGTATTTCATATCGGGGATAAAATATCGCTTAAATTCCTTGGTAAATTCAGCTCAGGTAGACATGGACTCTTTGTTGTTACGGCACCATAATATTGCCTTACCGCGGAGGAGTTCAGGCAGGGTCGTAAGTAGTTAGTCACCAGAGAGGCCGTAGCTGGTCTGCGGCTCTGTAAGCTGTTCCATAAACATAATGGGATCTGTTTTTCTGTCGTACTGCACATTCCATTTACGAACGGTTTCGCATAAGTGGACGGGTGTCGTTGCGTTTCTGTTTCGCGTGACGTATTGAATGATACAGGCGGCTGCATATGGTCAGTTGCTTTATCGGTGGCTGCGGCTTTCGTGGTAAAAACTTGTTTAACGAAGTCGGTCATTCTTTTCCATAGTTCTTCCACTGTACCTTCGTCGTCGAGGCCAAAACGTTGCAGTTCTGTTTGCAGATCCTCTTTATTTTGGGAGTACACCCAGCTTGTCGTCATTGTGCTCTTCTCTTACGGGCCTTGCTCGGGCGCCAAATTCTGTAACGGTATTTTGCAGATAGCGGACAGAAAGTTGGCGTGTGATTGCTCAGGCCCCAACGGTCGGATAGCAAGTGTTGGAGATAGGGTGAAATATAAAAACACAATTAAAGTAAAATAGACGAGACTAGTTTATTTGGCTGTAACTTGACATACACATCAGAATGGTGGTCGCTGATGGTCAATATTGAGTACTGGGTGTGGGTATTAGTTGAATTTCGGGTTTTCAGAAAAACGGGCGTCGCGACGGCGGTAACGGCGGTTTGGTGAACGGTGGACTGCGGGGATCTTAGGGATCCTGGTAGAAACGTTCTCGGACGGTTTCGGCGTGACCGACGCCAAGTTTGGCAACGACGGTAACAGCGGCGGTTTTACGGTGGATGCGGGGATATTAAGGATCCATCGAAGAATGTTTCTGGACAGTTCTGGAGAAATCGGCGCGGATTTCGTGCTGGTTCAGCGGGATATGGCAGTAGTGATAGTAGAGGCACAGGTACGCGTTTTCCGTCGGTTTCGGAAGATCGACGCCGGGCGTCGCGACGGCGATGCCGGCGTAAACGGAATGTCGCGGAGTGCACGGATTGTCGACGGTAATGTGACCCAGGCAAAACTCGCACTCTAGGCCTGAGTTGCCCCGGCACACGCACGGAGGCATCGCGGCGTCGAGTCGGAAAATCGCACTTGCATCGATGCATGGCAGATGGACCCCTCTAAAATAAGCGTTTCGGCTTACAGTAGCTCTGGGGCACAAGCAGACTAGACATCTGTAACGCCCGGGTGTACACGCCGGCGTCATCAAGACGTCAAGTTGGTAAACTCAGGAGAAGTTACTGTAAGCGACTAGAACCGCGCAACTGGTGAATTTAGTCCACGGAGATAACTACTGCCGGTATCAGTTATAGTGTCTCTGGATATTTTCATGTATGCCTTCCGAAAATGCTTTTGGCCTACGCTCAAAAAGCAGTGCGACGTCGGGCATATGAAACTCGCATGAGACACTATGACTGATTTGTAACAAACAATGAAAATCGTACGGAAAGCTCACAGTACGGATTTTTAAAGCAACGGAAATTTTGCTCACCTGCAGATCATTTTCGGGTTTGCGAATTACTCACAATCAAACCTTCGTATTTAGTTGACAGGATTACACGCAGTCAACTGTCTTCTGCAGCCACAAGCCCTGGTTTTTATACAGATTTTGCTAATTGAAGCAATTTAAATTTGTTTCTGATAGAAATATGAATAAAGTACAATGCTAAACTGAAAAAAATGGAACCGAGCTACACGACTTTGAACTATATTTACAATAAAACTTGTGACAGATCTACATCGTCACAGTTGGTATCACGGACTCTAGAACCGGACATAATTAAACCATTTTTGTTACATCTTTGTTGCCCATATTGTCCCTATTTTTTCATGACTGCATTTCATTTAAATGATAATAAATCCTTTACATTTTTTACTAATCCAAAAAAATTCCATTTAAAGGCTCAAATTGACATGTCAAATGTGTCATTACATAGCGTTCTTCGTCGTATATTCCAAAGTTGACTAAGATATTTTGTTTCGATTTATTGTTTTAATTCCAATTTTCAAAAGATTTCTACACAAAAACTATGCACATAAAAAACATACCTATCTAAGAAATTAAGTTGAATTTGAAGTAATTTTCATTAAAATTGATCAAGCCGTTTAGACTGTAGAGGTGATTAAAATTTGGCGATCGTCTTGTTGAATTCAAATATAGAAAGATACTCTGTTTAGTATATAGGACTAGCGTAACCTCGGCTTCGCCGAGTTTTCCCTTGGGCTCCGCCGATAGTGCTTTATGATGCCCACGCAACATGCCCACCCAAACTGACCACCCAAACTGCCCACCCAAGCTACCCTCGCAAAATGCCCACCCAAACTGCCCACGCAACATGCCCGCCCAAGCTGCCCGGGCAATATTCCCACCCAAACTGCCCACGCAAGATAAGACTTTTCCTATGATCAGATCGAACCCTGTTGCTTTCTTTGGTTTTAGTTTTTGGTCAAAAACTGTTTGAACATCTGTAGCTCTAATTTTCTTAATGGTGGGCGCATTTCATATGGTGCATTTTTTGTTCGTTGGAGTTCGTTTTCATCGTCAGGATTAGTTTCAATATTGTATAGTTTTGTAGTTGCCACCCGCAGCTAATACTCAATGGCCTGCGTTGCACATAATACATTTTGGTTTTCCTGAATATATTCATTTTTGAGGTTTTTGAGTAACTGATATAGTTATTTTGTAATTTTGTTAAGTCTTTGTTTATCTCCTGAAGATCGCGTTAGTTGCCATCTTACCCTCAGTTTTCTTTTTGTGGAGATTAGTTGTACATTTGTTAGCACTGCTTCTCTGATATACGTTTCTGTCCGGTCCGGTGTTGATTACCAAGCTGCAGTCTAAATTATTTTAGTAAGTACCTTAACTACAACTTCTGTCTGCTTTTGTTTTTAATAGATTATCTAGCCTAATACTTTCGTCTAATATTTTACAGAATAATTTCCAGTTAGTTTTTCCCTGTAAAGAGTTGGTTCTTTTGGTTTCTGAAGTACCTTGGCGTACATGGTTATTATAATTAGCGTATGGTCCGAAGTGAGATCTAGAGATGATTACGTGGATCGCTTGGTCAATATGTTGGCTCACTAGTGGAAAGGTAGCTGAGATTGTTGGTTTTCATTGCTGCTAGGTGCTGTCTGCCCTGTAGTTATTCTAGAGCCCCATAGAGAGATAAAAGTATAGAATAAATTTATTTAACGAGTACTGTGACGAAGTGACCCTTTTTCCCAGTATAAATACTGGGGTAAACCGTTTGTGAACCGTAACCGTAGTTGTCATGTGAAAAGCCAAATTCTGTGTTGAATCTTTCATTCAGCTGCTGAAGCTGGTGCGAATGATCTATGTGATCCAATCGCACATTTATCATGTAAAATCTGTAAAATATAACATTTGTACTATTGTTAAACACGAACGAAGTACTCACCTGTGTTTTAGTTGTTCAGGGTACATGGAAACAATTTTTGTAATGTTAAAACTGCAAAGTTAACCTCGTTAGCAAAGTACAATGAAAAGTTTTGTGTAACTTACCCAAAATGTAACTTAATCTATGGGCAGTCGACCCACACGTTTGATACAATGTTTCCTGATGTTTTAACCGTTTTTGTAAACACTTGCTTGTAACAATGTAACAATAATACTTTTGTTTTGTACTACGACTTGTAGAGATGGAATTTGACACTTGACAATTGCAGTTGTGAATGTCATCACGCCTGGCAGCACCAGCGACTTTATGTATTAATGTAAATTGTAATTTATGAAATGTAAATTGTATTGTTGTGTGTATATTGTAATTTTAGAGAAACTGTGACCATATATTATTTTCACACATTTTATTAAATTAAACATTTATTGTAAAACGATAATGGCGACCTCAAACTTTTACAAAGACATCCCCACTATTTAAATTTATCGGTTTCCACTTCCACTAGATTACAATATAAAAACCCGCGCATCACACAGGGAAGTCAGTCTCCCAGAGAGAGTTCAGTTGCTGGCTCCTCTTGGTCTAAGAGTACTTTCCCCGAGCTGACTTCTTTTCAAGGGTCTCGACTTAGAGATATTCCACCGTCGCCGAAAGATAGAAGAGTTTTGGTGAGTGTAGTCGTCCGAGTACGATACTTATGCTCACCAGTCGTCCGTCCTAAAATTTATTGTAAAGTATATTTGCGAATTTAAAAGTTATAGTTCATTGTTTTTACCTCTGTCACGTCCGAGTCGCTTTACGGCCAGTCATCGTCGTCGCCACAACATATAAATAGATGGTCATAGTGGTCAGGTTTTCTATTTTCTATTTTTTTACACTTTGCACTTCGTATCTTGTATATAAATTTTTAATTAAACATTAAACAGTCTATAATATCCACGTGTTTCTGTGCGAGTACCCTAACCTAACTCCACTGCAGCTACCCGCGGCAAGCTACCCTCTCTTTCAGGTAACTGAACGGCGCCCGAGTTTAAACCCCGCTGGTACATGGCGTAAATTTTGTGCGCAATTATAAAGGTACACGGCAAATGCTTACCTCATAAGCGGTGATGATTTAGCGTGCGTCTGTACTTCATAATAGATACACATTAATCGTTTTCGTACATGCAGCCTACTATTAATTAATATTTCAATTATTTCTTAATATTTTTTTTGTAGGATCTACTCGTAATTTGTGCGCTGGCGATAGTGATGGTGGATTAGTATATTCATGGAAAGCAAACAATAATGAGAAGTACTACCTATCAGGGATAGTTTGCATAGGACCCCAGAGGGGCGGTCACTGTGACAGTAAACCGTTAGAATTTTTTACTCGGATTAGCTTTTACACCGAATGGATCCAGACTACAATAACCAAAAATATTCTGCAAGATTAAATCTGTTTAAAACAATGTGATTGCTTCTTTCCAAATTAAATGTAACTTTATTTAGTATTTATCTTTATTGTAACATTTAACGTACGAATATCAATTAATAAATAAAGGATTATATTTTCAAAAATAATTAGTTTACCGATTTATTATTCAATACAGAGTGTTTATTTTAGACGGACCACCCCTGCCATCTCGAGTACTCAGGGCAGGCCCAAGCAACAGGCAAGCCAGGCGACCGCCTGGAGCGATATTGGTTTTAGGGCGAAATTTTTAGAGACTATTTTTTGCAAAATAAATTACTAATCAAATTATAAGTTTATTGACTCGTCCAGTGTGTAGCTTTTATCATAATGCTGACAATTCCAGTTGCAGCAAACTTATATTAATTAAATCCTATTCATATTTTTTTACGTTATATTAAGAAAGAAGAGAGGTTAAATTCGTTGGCGATTATATCAATTAAAAACATTGTCATATCAAATACTGAAGAAGTAATTGTTGTCCAAGAAATCTACTGAAAAATACCCCCAACATAAAAAAATTCAACAAAGGCTTTAATACGGAATCCTGTACATAATAATACACTGAATCAACAACCTATAGCCAATTTGGCAAAGGCACAATATTTTGGTTTTTGGCATTTCTTGAAAACGGTGATCCGTATCGAAATTATATAGAAAACAAGATTCTTATATTTTTTACCTAGGATGAACCGTTAAAGAGTTAAATTAGATTTTCCGAATCTCAAAATAACGAAAAGTATTTATACCGAGACTTATACCTACACTGAGAAATATTTTTTCTTTTTCTATATACAGGGTTAGTCACATAGTCACGGAAGAGTTATTTTGAAAGTCCCCATGACTAATCCTGTATATGGTATTAGACAAAAATAAAGAGACTCTGTAGAATCCAAAGGAAAAAAATTCTCTGTATTTTAAATATCCAAAATATTTAAAAAAAATTCATTCAGATTAAGATTCTGTGATTGTTCGCGAGTTATGAACACAAATCGCCTCTTTTCTAATTTTTGTACCTACATATTCAAAACAAAATTGTAATAAATAAGGGGCGCAATTTACAATTTTCGCATGGAGCGCTCAAAAGTGTCGGGCCGGCACTGCGAGTACTAATAAGAATGTTAAATGGAGAAACAAATTTCTATTTTAGATCACTAATGAATGAACAGAACAAAAAAAAAAAAGAAATCAGCTAGTCGTTCTTAAAATTTGAAGCCTTTTTTATTTTAAATAGGAGCATATATTAGGCTTGCAGTAAGTTATTATTTCATATTTCAAAAAAAAATCTTAAAAAACAACTATATCTAATACTGAGTTTACATGCAGTTTTGAAACCGTTTTTAAAACGTTTTTAGTTTTGAAAACGCCATGTATACAGTGTCAAAACGGTTTTTAATTATCTCAAACCAAAACTAAAATTCATGGGCTGGACTTGAAAACTAGTTTCAAAACTACTCATGTAAACACTTAAAATTCAGTTTCGATACTGCGCATGCGTACAGAGCATAATGTTTCTGTCGCTTTGTGTTACTAACCTTCAAATATACTGACAGTTGTGTAGTTTTAGTGCGTAGTGGTACGAAGTATAAAAAATAATTGGAATAATAGCAAAACGAAGTATTTGGAGTGAAGAGGATCTGTCACTTACATCAGCTAAATGCGCATGCGCCGAAACTGATTTCAAATCAATTTTTAAACTTGTTTTGAAAACTGCATGTAAATAGTTTGGCATAATTTTGATTGAAAACTGAAACCATTTTCAAAACTGTAAACGTAGTATAAGAGTACCTGTGAAAACCAGAGTTAAAATTCCTTTTAATAAGCGAGATATTAATTTTTAAAATTTGATTTTGTTGTGTCACGTGATAGTGACGTACTAGTTGTACAATACCAGCGATGTGCAATCAGTGGTTCATGGATTTTCGAGAAGGTGTTCAGTAAGTATTGAAAAATATGGAAAATAAAATATATTTAATTGTAATCTTACATACTATTACTAAAAAAAAATTATAAGAAAAATCATTATAAGTAATCGATTACATAATTTTGATTATGGTACAAAAACATTTTGACAATTTTAAATTATACAGGTGGCGTTTGAAAACATACTTTTATTTCCATTATTATACTTTGTGTAAGAAAGTGTAAGACAAGAGATTTCATGACATGATGGTAACTAGTAGCTAACAGGGTTTTTGCATTTTATGTCAAAGGTGGTACGTTTGAAGCTACCAAACTTCCTTTTCTTTTTACCTTCCGTCACCTTTAGGTAACGAAGCTATTGTCTTTGGTCAAAAACTTCGGTGGTGAGTTTTTGATGAATAAGCACGTTTTAGGGTCCCAGGAATACGATTTTACTATTTTTCCGATGTCTGTATGTATGTGTGTGTGTATGTATGTATGTATGTATGTATGTATGTATGTATGTATGTATGTATGTGTGTTTGTGTATGTATGTGTGTGTGTGTGTGTGTGTTTGTGTGTGTGTGTGTGTGTGTGTGTGTGACAAAATTTTCTAATGCGATAAGTAATACTACGATTCCAAAAATTCTAATTCTTTCGTATTTCTCTTCGTTACAACCATGTGAAGGGCTGATTAGATTTTGATTATAATTGGTTAACCGGAAGTACCCTCATTTGAAGATTTTAACAGCTTTTCTTGAAAAAACGATGTTAAATATCATTTTTCCACATTTAATGTTATTATAAATAGTAAAAAATATTTTATTCTCTAATTTGAATGTATTTTATACATCATATTAAATAGATACAGAGTTAAAAATTGTAAAGAAATTAAATATCATATATTAGCCAGCTATGCTATAACTCTGGAAACAGCTGCTATATTAAGAAAATTCTGATTGAAAGGTGTCAGTGTCAAGTGCAGTTGACAGTATGTTTGTGTTATAATTTTAGTGGAAATATAGATTCTTTTGCTATAAACTCTCTGTATGGAATTAACATAAAATACATACAACTGGTAATGTACAAGAAATGGAATCTTTTGCAAGGAACTTTCTTTCACATCAGATTTAAAAAAAAAAATTCTTTATATTTATTTAACATAATCACATAAAATTGATTGTATTAAATTTGATATTTACTTAAAATTACAACAAAATATAAAAATAAAGAGGTTTGGTAGATTTGAACCCATTACCCTGAACGTAACAAGCACAAACATAACCAATGTTCCACGAAATTTTTTACATAAAATTTCTTTTAGGAAGGATAATAAATATTACAATAAATTTGCTATAAAATATAATTATTTACTTTTTTCAATAATTCCTTATTAACTTTGAACAAATAGTTATTAATATGATGCAATAAATATCCATGGACATGTATAAAAAGTTTTCAGTTTTAATGGAAAGTATATATCAGAAATTTTCTAATTTCCCATGTTCAATTCATATGTAACGGATTTCGAACGCCACCCGTATATCGATTAGTTACACAAATTTGTATTTGTACGTAATATTTAACAAATTTTTAATATTACACACCTTGTTGACATGTAGTTCATTATTTTGTTACCAGATGTCATACTGCTTAGTAATATATGCTAAAACAGTTGTACACAAACACTCCCGATTGATACGAAGTAGACCCGAGCAGGCCCGGACTGGGCCGCCGGGATACCGGGAATTTCCCGGTGGGCCGTGGCCCGGTCAGTTAGCAAATAAATACTTATTTATTTATTTACAATTTTAATTTTGTCTCATATTTACTGCCTTATTTATTACACAAACATTATTATAAAGACAACCGACCAATTCTGCGTGTCAATGGTTAGGCGGTGCTGTAATTTACATGTTATCAATTTTGCTACCTTCTTGTATTGTGCCGCCATAGCGCACCGCTCGGCGGCAACTTATTTTATCAATAAATACGGAAAGGAACAAAGAGAACCGCCTCATGTAACTCTTATTCCAAGGGCAATTTTAATATGAACAAAATAACTGGGTGGTCTTTCATTTAAGCCGACAGCTGACATACACACTATCCCTACGAAGTATATGAATAAAAGTAATACAAGTGACTTAAAACTTCGAACTTCACAACCAAGTTCTGTTAGTTAGGTAAGGATCAGCATAGGATTTTATTTTAGAAAATATACACTAAAATAAAAAGATAATAATTATAATAGTTAATAGTATATCATTTTATTAATAAATTATCCGAAATTAATAATTCCCTTCTGTACAGTGTAATAAGTATGTCTAAAAGAAAAGCACAGGGTGGTTGGGAAAAAATTCTGAAGAAAAGAAGCGTTAGAAGAAGAATCGAAGAAATGCAGAAAATTAACAGACATGCTTTCCAATATATCAAATGGATCACACCAAATTACAGGGGGCAATGACAATCAAACACTATTATTATCAAGTAAGAATGGTAATGTAGATGTTGTAAATTTCGTTTTAATCTACTAATATTTTTATTCTAGCGCCATCAACATCAAATATTTCTGTAAAAGAAAAAACAGAATATTCAGATACTACACTACATTCTCAAGATTCAGCTTCACAATTACAATACAACAGTAGTGACGACAGCGATACATATCATATCTGCGATAAAGCGGTGGAAGAAAGTGACAGTGACAGTGTTTCAAAAAAAAATATTTTGTTGTACCAAAAAAGAGGACGTTAATAATTTCTTAAAATTTCATCCAAAATAACTTGATTTCAATAAAAAAATTAATTATAAAAAATATACTTCCGACAAGATAATGTATGTCGGCAATGGTTAACAAATGATTCTCTGAAATTGTACTGCTCATTTTGTCTTGCATTTTGTAATGATACATATTCAATTTTCATATCAGGTCTCGCTGTAAATCAAACAAAACACATATATCAAAGAATATCAGAACATGAAATGAGTGTAAATCATGCTAATTCTACAGAAGCCTATATTTTAAAAACTAACCAAAAAGATATATTCAATTTTTGTCCAAAAAAACATCAAGAAATAGTTGACCGAAATCGTCAAATCATACTGAGGGTAATTGAAACTATAAAAGTAGTAGGGAAATGTGGACTTAGCTATCGTGGAGACAAACGTGAAGCTGCACATACTTTGTTAAATGAAAAAGTTAACCATGGAAACTTTTTAGAGTTAATTCTGTTAATAAGTAAATTAGACCCGATTTTAAAATCTCATGTCGAACATGTTGCCAAACAAAGTAGAAAATATCGCGATAAAAATAAAAACTCAAGAGGACGAGGGAATTTTCAAACCATGTTATCCAAAACTACTGCAATTTTAGTAATTGGTTCGATTACACAAATATTGAAAAATATCATGTGTAATGAAATAAGGATGGCTGAAATGTATAACATTCAAATTGATACATCTCAAGACATCAATGCTCAGGATCAGTGTTCCGTAATTGTCAGGTACGTTATAGACTCCCCCATTTATGAACGTCTAGTTGCAGTTGTTAACTGTGCAGATACAACCGGACAAGGATTATTTACCTTATTTAGTAATGTACTGAAAAATCTCAATATTGATATTAAAAAATGTGACGGTAACTCCACAGATGCTCCATCTGTGGAGTTACCGTCACATTTTCCGTCAAACATGCAAGGGCAATATAAAGGATTTGCTACTTGGCTTGAAAAAGAAGCACCGGGTCAGGTACACGTATGGTGCTATGCACACGTTTTAAACCTCATAATTACTGAAATAACACAGATAACAACAGAGACAATTTCACATTTTGGTGTAATAAATACCTGTGCAACATTTCTTAAAGAATCATATTTAAGAATGAACGAATGGCAAAATTTTAGTAAACTAAAATATATATCTGTCCTCGGTGAAACTCGTTGGAGTTCAAAAGATAGGTCTTTAACAAAAATATTTGGATATTTTAATTCTACCGATGTAACATTATACTGTGATATGATAGAAACATTTCACGATATATCATAATCTGATAAATTCAATAAAGATATTCGTCACAAAGCTTAAACTATATTAGATAATTTGACGCAGTTTGAAATAATTATTAGGTACCGCTAAAATGTTTTCACAAATTTTTGCACATATATCACCTTTATCAAAATATATGCAATCCAGTTCAATAAATATTATTATGGCTTATCAAATGATTCAAAGCACAATAGAATCATTATCAAAAGTTTCAAGAAATTTTCATGAAATATTTGAAGCTATATCTAAATTTGTATCAGAAGCTAATGATGTTTTAAAAAATAGAAATATTGATATATTAATTGAAACTGATTTTAAAAACAAACGTATGAGAAGAAAAAAGATATTTTCTGGAGAAGTTGGTTACGATGATAATCCACCAAATTCTAGAGACCATTAGCGAATAAATGTGTTCAATTTAACTATGGATAGAATATTACAATATTTAAATGAAAGATATTTGAAACATCGTAATATTTTTCAAGAGTTTTCATATTTAGATCCTAAGAATTTTTTCGACATTGTCAAACAAAATCAACTCCACGAAAGTGCTTTTAAAAATTTAAGCATTGTATTAAAAAAAATTGTAGCGATAAAATCAAAGAAATACTCAAATCAGAGCTTCTGGATTTTGCAAGAAAATGGCCCAGATTCAGTGAGACTTTATCTGAAAATAATGATAATATTGACGAAACTTATGAAACAAATTACTCTGACGTTTCAGACACTGATGAGAGTACTAACCATTGTAAATTTTGTAAAAAATGTATTTTTTGTTGTTATCAATTTTTATAAACATATATATTTGGTATACAAATATACTTTAACATTATCGTCTACTCAACTTTCATGTGAAAGAAGTTTTTCAAAACTTAAAATTATATTAAATCGTTTAAGAAGTTGTATGACGCAAAATCATCTTGAATCATTTATGATTATGTCTTCCGAAAAAGATCTGCTTATAAAATTAAACAATGAAGATATTGTTAACGATTTGGCAAAAACGAGTAATTTTTTGAAATAAGATATTTATCCGTTTCTTGAATATGTATTAAATTATTAAATAAAAATTGCAGGTAAAAATATTTTTGGCATTATTATCCTTTATATCTCGTTATTGTCGAAATTTACAGAAATCTGTACTTATTGAAGCAATCTTCGGTAAGGTAGCGAGGTAAGGCAAAAATATGTCTGTAGGCCATGGGCCGAAATAAAAAAAAAATCCCGGGCCGATTTTTAGTTCCAGTCCGTCCCTGGACCCGAGCATGTGTATACTTAAGATGCGGCCTGTTATCATATTCGAACATGGAGTAGGGATTCCAATTGGTCTCCCATTGGTAGTACAACTAGTACTAGTACATCAGAAAAAAATAGATGCTTTATATCTTTTGCAACAATCAATTTATAACAGGTTTTTTTGCTTTTTCCCTCTGGTTTACCAATCAACTATTGATACTCTTGCTCCGCGTTTCAAGAAAAGAGTACAAGAACGTCTACCCTCTACCCGAAATCAGTCGACTCCAAATCTGCTTCAATGAGGTATACTCATGTATTAAAATTTAAAGTACAAAATATTATAACATTGTCGATTACGCTAAAAATATCGGAATCTTGTAAAAAATCTGATGTGGCCAGCACATAACCTCTCGCTAGATATTTTACCTGGTTGTACGCATAAAACAAAAAATATTTTGAATACAAATACATATATTCATATCTCACTACAAAATAATTCTCACATATATTTGCAAAATCTATGGGATATTTTAATATAAATTATATACAATACATACGTTTTCTTTATATTCAATATCCTGAAATTTTCTTTTTGTACTTTCCTTTTCATTTTCTTTATATTCGTCATTTCTTCGCAAATTCCTTCTATATTATTTTTTACGTATATTCGTTTGGGTTGCTGACTTTTTTTATTTCCATAAACTTCATAATGATGTACAAATATTTTTGACAATGGCATACAAATATTGTTGACAGTGACATTTACGTGTCAATTACAACCATTTGAATTTCTTGCCTTGAAGTAGTTTGATCTGAGATTTTTTATATCAAATTATTTTATATGCATTTCTTTATCTCTAAATCTATAGAAGATATAATAATGAATTTATATTTATCGAATAAAGAGTTTAACGTTCTTTAATATAAGTATTTACATAAATTTTCGATAAATAATATTTAGATGATTTTTTCTTGTAACTACTACTTCCGGTTGTCCAATTTTTACCAAAACTTAATCAACTCTTCCCATTATTGTTAGATTGAGGAATCCGCAGTTAAAAATGTCTTATGTCTTACAGTATTTGAGAAATCGTGGATCCAACATACACACACACACACACACATCCACACATACACACGTGAGCGCGCACACAGAAACGCGCGTGCGCGCGCGCGGTCTTCATCGTAAAAATGTTATAATCAGATTGTAGGGACCTTAAAACGTGCTTATTTACTAAAATCTAGATATGCGATTTTTAGCATAAATTCAATACCTCTCTTAGCGAGAGGTAAAAATCAAAATTTAATTTTTGTAACAAGTGTTTTCTTGCATTTTATTTTAGCGCTAAAAAGACGTCACGTGGTATGTGACGTACGAGGGACTGATTACATTTCTTACAAATTTTGTGCCTATATAACTACCTTCACCATTAACAAGAATCATTTTTTCTACCAGTGACGCTTTGTGAACTGTCTTGTTTGTGTTAGTTTTATTACGTTTTACGTTATTACACGTTTTCTATTTCTATAATATTTGTAAATGTCATCAGCTCCTCCTACTGGTAAACAGGGACGTAACTACAGGGGGGCCTGGGTGGGCCTCGGCCAACCTCATTGATGTGTTGGCCCACCTTCTGGCCCACACAAAAAAATTAAGGATATTTAGTTTATTTTATAAAAGAGATAATAATTTTAGACCGTACGTGTAATACAATTTGTGTGGATGTAAAACGTACATATTGCAGAATAAACAATTTAGATTGTATGTGAGCCTACTGCCAAAAATAAGAAGGGTAATATATCTGTCCGTGGGAAAAAATTGAAGTAACTATTTTTCAAGAAATCGCCCCATTCCTGCAGCAAAATTATTTTTTCTTAGCAGCATTGTTATAGCAAGTAATCAATAATAATTGCAAACACTGAATAAAACATGACACGTTACATTGGTTTCTATTTAAATTGTTTAGAATTTTCAAAAATATTGCTAATATTTAACAACTTTCTTACAGAATTGAGATGAATGTTGATTAATATGTAGCTAATTAATTTAGCGGATGATACCATACTGGATACGCCAGAGATATTTGTAATACGGAAGTGTATAACAAAAGTATTGGACTAATTATAGATATTATACCAACTATTTTTGATGAATTCATAAAACTGAAATTACTTTACAAAAATTAAAATATGCTTAATTAGCGTTTACGACAAATTTTATATGGAATACAGTAAATTGATAATTTCTTATTACATTATTTATTAATATTTGTTTATTTAGTTTTACCGTTTCTATGCTGCTATCTGTATTATGGTGATATGTGATTTATTTTTATTGTAATAATGTCCTTAAGATATAAATATGGCCCCCTCAGATTTTTCATTGGCCCACATCTGGCCCACCCAGAAAATAATCTTAGTTACGTCCCTTCTTTAAATTCAAATTTTCATGAAATTTTTAAAAATTCATAGTTTCTCAAATTAAATTTAAAAAAACTAAAATTTTTGGATTTGTAATACAAATATTCAGAAAGTAAAATACACATTATTTCGTGCGCAATGTACCAGGCAGAAACAAATGAAAATTTTAAAATCGTTGTTAAACAAAATTTATTAAAGAAATGTCAAAATCAAGTACGTCATTTTTCAACATTACCGAGGAGTGTTCTAAGTGAGGTCGCACAAGAGATGTAACTAACACTTTTAGAACTGAGATTCTTATGTGCCAATCCGATTACTTGTTTAATGTGATCAATAAAATGCAACACCTAGATCTTTATTTAAGTAAGGTCTATGTAAAATAATATTATTGAGAGCATAATTGAAGGTGATTGCTTTAGATTTTTTATCAAAACTCATCTCATTACATTTGTTGACATCTAATACTAGATTATTATTGACATACCAATTATGAATTTTGTTTAAATTTTCCGGTATATTTTCACAATCATGATTTGATGATATAGTACAGGAGAGTGTTAACATAACATTGGTTATGTCATTTATATAGAAATTAAAAAGAAGTGAGCCCAACACTGATCCCTGAGGTACACCTGATTTATGCACGTCCTCGACCGTTTTGGAAACACTTGAATAAGAAAAAATCTGATATGGCCAGCACATATTTTGTATAAATGTCATACAGAAAGTTCTTTGCAAAAGAGTCTAATTCTTGTACATTACCTTAAAGCAGTTATATATATTTTATACAAATTCCATACAGAAAGTTTCTAGCAAAAGATCCTATATTTCCAGTAAAATTATAACACAAACATACTGTCAATTACAGTTGACACCTTTCAATCAAATTTTTTTCTTAATATAGCAGCTGTTTCCAGAGTTCTAGCATAGCTGGCTAATCTATGATATTTAAGTTCTTTATAATTTTAACCTCCCGCTACCCTTGGTAAGGGAGGTATAGGAATCGTGCTAAAAATCGCATATCGAGATTTTGGTAAATGACCACATTTAAGGTCCCTAGAATCCAATTTTAACATTTTGACGACGACGTCTGTGTGTATGTATGTGTGTGTGTGTGTGTGTGTGTGTGTGTGTGTGTGTGTGTGTGTGTGTGTGCGTGTGTGTGTGTGTGCGTATGTGTGAATCCTCCACTCTAAGTCAAATACTATCATTCAGAAAATTTTGAAACCTTGCATTTCTACCTTATTCTAATATGGGAAGAGACCATTAGATTTGGTGTATATCAGATAACCTTCAAATGTTATTATTTCAAGATTTGTGTTATTATAAAAATTAAAGATTATTAAATCTTCCACAGATTTTAATAAATACTGACTTTTTCTATATATTTTATAGATAAATTTATAAAATTATCCATAATTTTAATCCCGGAGCCTACGCTTTAAACAAGCAAAACTCTTTGCTTACACAGTTCATATCTCAAATAAATAAATAAAGAGATAAATGTCACTGTCAAAGAACTAATCATTTCAAATTAATAATAGTAACGTTTCAAAATGAAAATAGTAAATAGAACCATAGTTATATGGAATGGATCATAATACAGTTTCCGCAATAACTGAATATGTAAGTATGTATATTTAAATTAATAAAAATTAAATAGCGGGAGGCTTGGTGTTGGTCACATCAGATTTTTTAACTCTATATCCATTTAATAGGAAGTATAAATGCAATAAAATCGTATAGAGAATAAAATATTCTTTAATATTTATAACAACATTAAATGTGAAAAAATGATATTTAATATCGTTTTTTCAAGAAAAAGTGTAAAAATCTTCAAATGAGGGTACTTCCGGTTGTCGAATTATAACCATAATCTACTCAGCTCTTCACATGGATGTAACGAAAAGGAATACAAAAGAATTATAATTTTTGGAATTGTAGTATTAGAGTTATCGCATTAGAAAATTTTGTGACACATACATACAAATACACACACACACGCACGCACGCACGCACACACACACACACACACGCACGCACGCACGCACGCACACACACACACACACACACACACACACACACACACACACACACGCGACATCATCGTAAAAATAGTAAAATCGTAATCTAGGGACCCTAAAACGTGTTTATTCATCAAAATTTTTTGACCAACGATAATACCTTCCTTACCTGAAGGTGACGGAAGGTAAAAAAGATTTTGTGACGTGCGCAACCATTCATTTACGACATACATCAATACATCACTGCAATAAAAGTTGTAGATCTAAAAAAATTACATCTAAACCAAAAGGAATGCCTATGTTCATATAACACTTTTTACTTAAAATGGTCTCAGGAATACGCTATTTTTTTCACAAGCCTTGATATTCCTTATATAAATTATTGTAGACCCCTTATACTATTGTTTCTCCCATTGTAGCTCTGAAATAGCTGCAAGCCAGTAAGCCACATCGAAACATCAGTATAGACCTTCACCTCTAATCTATTTTTATGTAATATATTTTTTATTATTACACATAATATTGAAATAATTGCACCTGTGATATCAATACTGCATTGATAATATACGTATACGAGTATATTTAAACAGTAATACATTATCCGTATTGCTGAACATATATATTTCGAATGTACAATGGCTTTAAAAATCTTTAAGAGTATACGTACTAAATACGTTCATGTTTCAAATAATATACATAAATATTTTGATAATAACAATTATAATTTGTATGCCCTATATTTTAAGTGGTTTTTAGATTTTTATTTTATAATTGGAATACTACTATATAATGTTACTTTTGTTAACAATGAATACCGAATTTCGTGCAGGAAATTAAAAATTAAAGAATGTGCGTTACTTATTGGTAAGTCCATTGACTATAACTTTCATTCGCACATATCTAATCCCTGTTCGTGCCGTAACCGTGTAATACACTAATGAAAATGTCCCCACAGAATTAAATAGGCACATTATCACAAAATAACCATATCAGTGTCCGTGGCCGTCCGTCCGTTTGTTTGCACGGAAACGGAGCCATTGATCCACGACGAACGACAAAGCGACGATATTTTCATTGTAGCCCAGTAGCCAGAGCGAAAAAAAGGGTTTATACCGATTAAGTCCCGATTGTTTCAAGTTTAGATAAAGTAACAGTTTACTATCTGTTTGATAAATTTATTCTCCCGTCTTAACCAGTGCTGTAGTCGTAAAATTAGCAGAGGCTATACGCTGTGAATATAGTGGAAAGTGGAAACACAAGGTATACGGCTTCCATATTTAAAAATCTGGTGTGGCCAACACAACATGTACCGCCCGAGTCACAAAAAATATTAAGCTAATCTTTATTTTTGAGACCCCATGAGGTTTTATAGCCGCGTGCCTGAGTGTCAGGTCGCGAATCTGGGGAACCGGGTTCAAACCCGACCAACGCCAAATAATTTTAAATGGCACAAAATTGACCCCTGTGGTGCACTCTCCACCCTAGCAATGAGTGCCCGCACGGTGCAAATATCTTATCATTACCGATATCTGTGTACAAAGCAGATTGGCACACCTAGCAATGGTTAATAAGCCATGATGATATATTTATTTATTTACTTATTTTTGGATTAGCGAATTTTACTTTAATTTTGGCAGTTTATTTCTTAAAACATAGTCTAATCTAATCCAAGTAACTACATTTTTGATAATAAAATGAAAATTAAATTTTAAATACCTAGATAAAATAGAATTGACTAATCCAAAAATGAGAATTAGCTTAAACTTTTTGGCGAATCGTTCTGGATTCTGGATTCTGATCGTTAATTTTTATTAATTTAAATACATACCTACATATTTACATGTGCTGGAAAATGTATTGATTTCCTTTCCTATTGTTCTATTTACATTTTCTTTTTAAAACGTTACTATTATTAATTTGAAATGATTAGTTCTTTCACAGTGACATTTATCTGTCAATTACATATATTTGAATAACTGGCAAGGAGTATTGTTTGTTTAAAGCGTAGGCTCCGGGATTTAAGTTATTGATAAATTTATCCATATAATATGTAGAAAAAGTATTAATGCAAATCTATAGAAAATTTAATAATCTTTAATTTTTATAATAACATTAATTTCAAAATAATACATTTAAAGGAATTTTTCGAAAAAAAAAACTGTTTTGAGCTTCTAGTAAAGTGCCATTTCCAGTAATCCGATTTACACCAACATCTAATGGGCTCTTTCCATTACAGAAAAAGTCCGAAATACAAGGTTTCAAAATTTTCTGATTTATAGTATTTGAGTTAGAGTGGAGGATTCACACACACACACACACACACACATACATACATACATACATACATACACACAGACATCGTGAAAATGTTAAAATTGGATTCTAAGGACCTTAAAACGTGGTCATTTAGCAAAATCTCGATATACTATTTTTAGCACGATCCCTATACCTCCCTTACCAAGGGTAGCGGGAGGTAAAAAAGCAGAGAGTATACGCTAGGGTACTTAAAAATCGCGCGAATCCCCTAGACTACACCCCTGGTCTTAACCAGAGAATACGATTTTTGGGTTACTCCATAATTTTTCATTCTCCGGATTTCTAACTGACAGATAACAGCTAACAGAAAGATGAAAATTGTGAAGGGTAGAATTAGTTTTAAAAAGTTGGCAACTTAGCTGTCACGGTTTTAATAGAAGTTTGATTATTTTTTTGCTTTTCTGTATTGTTGTGCAGTTGTAGTTTGAACGTTTAGAAGAGGTGGCATTACAATAATTACCAAAAATGAGCGAAAATAATAGAAAGAAAGAAAAAGCAGTAAATTTTACCACCGCGGGAATAAATTCAAACATGTATTCATTTTATATCCTAACTAAACAAAAAATATTGAGAAAATTTCAATTGCAATTTAAACAAATTTCATTTTTATAGTTATTTTTCAGTAGGATGCATGAAAAACAATTGTTAATAAGTTTACAAATAATATTGTACTTAATTTCTATCGTAAATAATTCAAATTTACAGAGAGCAGTTATTGTTTTTGATAAATAGCCTACTAAAAAAAGCTAAAAAAACAAATTTATATAAAATTCAATTGAATTTTCTCAGTATTTTTGTTATGTTAGCATATAAAATGGTCACATGGTGGAATTCAGAAAAAAATACTCTATCAAATGGGCCTAAATATATATATATATATATATATATATATATATATATATATATATATATATATATATATATACATACATATTGTAACGTTTTTATATTTACTTGGGTGAAGTGTAAATATTAGACAATTATTACTAATTAAAAGTAAGTGTTTATTAAACTATAACTAAAATGATTATTATTAATATTAAACAATTATTAAAAACTAATTAGTACTAAAACTATAATTATCTAAATAACACTAACACTATTTATTTAACCAATTAACACTACTATTTATTTCCACGATATTACAAATTATTTATTTCACTACGCGTTCCAATCTTAGATTACCGGTCTGTTGCAGACTCTTGTTGACTGTTTACGCGATATTTATATCACTATATTTATATCACTATATACTTATATCATGTTCAACTGTCCACCTACCGACCTCCACAGCGTCTGTATACTCAACTGACTCAACAGCGTCTGTATATTCAACTGCTCGGACAGAAGTCACACCTTTCACCTTACTGTCTGTTAATTTATGTAACTCTCTCTCTTCCACAGCCTCAGTATCACCAACTATCTGTATGCCACAATTCTTCAACACCAATGCCGAGTATCCACTCCAACTCGCTGTTACTGTCCTTGTATACCTAGCTTCACAATACTCGTGCACACTGCCGAGTATTCACTTTCACAGCTATCCCAATATACCAGTAACTTCACGAGTACCTACTCGACACCAACTGCATACGCTCACCACGATACTGCTGTGCTTCTCAAACTCACTAACACTCTATATGAACATCTCTATGACTCTCCATGTAACTAACTAACTGTCACTCGAGCATAGCTACGTCTTTTATATACAGCTGCCATTATTTTCTAGAACAGTCTAGAATATTCGAACACATAATAACAATGAACACAAAAGGTTCAGGCGACCGGAATTAATTAAACACGTCGCGACCAGTCTGTTTACATCGGCCGGCTACTAGCGCGATTACGTCACCGCTATAAATAGACACTCGCTTACAGTGGCGGCGACGGCGGGCATCCCATGTTACGCTGCCCCCTCCTTAAGACTGTTTCGTCCCGGAACAGTTCGTGATGACGCAATCCGTGTGTTACCCTTGGCGTTTTTGTAGAAGTCTTAAAGACGTGGCAATCGATGGTCAGTTTGAGTTATTATCTTTGGCCGCGAAGCGTTGTAGGTAACAGAACATCTTAGTCTTGAGACTATCCATATTCCTTCAGATGTTTTTCCAAGATTTGTGTTCAGCCGGTCGAATAGATCGTCACTTAGTGCTTCATTCTCCATGAACAGCTGTAGATTCTTGAAAACGCGCTTTTCTAGTGGAACCTCCTTGTAACACCGGATAGTGTCCTTTCCGAGGAATCAAACACGACGACATAATACTTCTCATACTCCTGTTCGTGTAGCTCTATATGCTCCACTCTCAGTGAGCAACAACCCACAGTATCCGCCTGGTCTTCCTTTTTCATTACAAGCCCTGAGCGTCAACTCATCAATGAAGTACGATGCCCCCGCCTTCTGTCTAATTCACTTCTCCTAGCTCTTCAAGTCTTCCTTGTACCTTCTTCCGGCTCTTACCGAAACGTACGGCCATTTTGCAGGCAGTTTCATACTACTGTCAAGCCTTTTTGCCTATGTTCAACATCACTTGTTGTTTTCAGACCAGGAAGCGAGCCAAGTAGTGACGATGGGATCGTGGCGGATTTCATTCCATTTCTGGCTAGGAGATGCTTCAAGCTACCAAACTTCTCTTTAAGCCTATCAGTGATACAGAACCTATACTTGTTTTGTAGCTCTTCATTCGTCATCTTCAACTCAAAATTCTCTTCCTTGGTCCTGTTCCCATTCTTCTATAGAACTTCCCTGAAGAACGTGTGCATCTACTTGAAGTTACACTTTCTCAGATCAGTGATGGTGGATCTCTCTTTCTCTGTCATGCACTTGCGCCAGTTCTTGAAGATGATGTTGAATACGTCCTTGGTTTTATGGTCGAGCGTCTTAGCGTATAAACCAGCGACTTCTTCAGCGTCTTGAGACCAGCGCATTCTTCCTACCACCATTTCCACACGTCCTGTTCCTTTTGGGCTTCTTCTTCTTGACTTTCCTCCTTGCGATGAGAGATAACGTCATTGTCGTCATCTGATTCTAGTTTTATTTTATTTTTTCACACGCGTCTTCCTTGCTGTCTTCTAACTCCGTTTTAAAGTTACGTAGATTGTGATTGCAGCTGCTCGTCTGGGACTATTTATTTCTGGTTGGCTTCTCTCTTATTCTTATTCTTCTTCCTCTTCTTCTTAGTCTTCAGGGATCTTCTTGATCTCCAGCTGATCTTCAATGTTCATACTCTTTTTATACTTTTCCTTTATGTCTTTAAATTTCTTCTTTAGTCTCTTACTTTACACGCTCTCGTTCTCTCTCTTTCTCTTCCTTTTCCTCTTTCGTCTTCTTTTGTAACAGCGGAGCTTCTTTCTTCTAATAAAGACTGTGCCTGTAGTTCGTCGCACCTTCTCTTCTATGACTTCGGTGTTCTTCGGTGTTTGGCAGCTTCATGATCGAATACGTATGACATTGCGTCATCAATCGTTTTTGGCCGAGCTAAGAACAGTGCTTGCTGAGTTTTGCTGTCTCGAACTGCGTAGATGAATGCTTGCGTGCCCATGCACTCCAACTCGCTCCCAAGAGCCGCAGGATATGCGAGATGAACCACACAAGCTACGTCGGCCCCAATCTCCCGAATGTCTTACTCAGTTCTTTCAGAAATATTCTCCAATTTCCGCTCCAACATTTGCTCCACAATTCTAGAATTATCCTCGGTATTTCTAGAACTCTCATTTAATTCCCGTTCCAGTGTTCTAGAGTGTTCCATTACTTCCTCTTCCAATGCACCGGAATTTTTCTCCGCTATTCTAAAACTTTCCTCGAATTCCTTTCCCAATGTTCTAGAATGTTCCAATAATTCTTCTACTGGTGCGCCGGGATTTTCTTCCACACTTCTAGAACTTTCTTCTAATATTAAGTTTAATCTTGTAAAATAATCATCTACTTTTTGTATAAATTTACAAATGTCGAAACGCTCAAATAAGTAATCTTCAGTATTTTCACCGGAATCGATTAATGCTTGCCTCAATCTTTCTTGAAGCTCTGATTTCTTTCCTGTTGTTTCCAAATCTCGCTCCTCCAGTTCTCTCTTTAGATCACTTACTTTCAGTTCACTTAATTTTAATAGCTTCATTTTATTTATTTTTACTTACACTTCACAGTTTATTAACCCCACACCTGACACCAATTGTAACGTTTTTATATTTACTTGGGTGAAGTGTAAATATTAGACAATTATTACTAATTAAAATTAAGTGTTTATTAAACTATAATTAAAATGATTATTATTAATATTAAACAATTATTAAAAACTAATTAATACTAAAACTATAATTATCTAGATAACACTAACACGATTTATTTAACCAATTAACACTACTATTTATTTCCACGATATTACAAATTATTTATTTCACTACGCGTTCCAATCGTAGACTGCCGGTCTGTTGCAAACTCTTGTAGACTGTTTACGCGATATTTATATGACTATATTTATATCACTATATACTTATATCATGTTCAACTGTCCGCCTACCGACCTCCACAGCGTCTATGTACTCAACTGACTCAACAGCGTCTGTATATTCAACTGCTCGGACAGAAGTCACACCTTTCACCTCAGTGTCTGTTTATTTATGTAACTCTCTCTCTTCCACAGCCTCAGTATCACCAACTATCTGTATGCCACAATTCTTTGACACCAATGCCGAGTATCCACTCCAACTCGCTGTTACTGTCCTTGTATACCTAGCTTCACAATACTCGTCCACACTGCCGAGCATTCACTTTCACAGCTATCCCAATATACCAGTAACTTCCAGATTCGCCGTTACTGTCCTCGTACACTATAGCTTCCTAATACTCGTCAACACTACCGAGTATTCACATCCACAGCTATCCCAATATACCAGTAACTTCCCGAGTACCTACTCGACACCAACTGCATACGCTCACCACGATACTGCTGTGCTTCTCAAACTCACTAACACTCTATATGAACATCTCTATGTCTCTCCATGTAACTAACTAACTGTCACTCGAGCATAGCTACGTCCCTTATATACAGCTGCCATTATTTTCTAGAACAGTCTAGAATATTCGAACACATAATAACAATGAACACAAAAAGTTCAGGCGACCGGAAGTAATTAAACACGTCGCGACCAGTCTGTTTACATCGGCCGGTTACTAGCGCGATTACGTCACCGCTATAAATAGACTCTCGCTTACAGTGGCGGCGACGGCGGGCGTCCCATGTTACAATATATATATATATATATATATATATATATATATATATATATATATATATATATATATATATATCATCCCATTTAATAAAATATAACTTTGTGTTGTAATTTGAGATCTACTGGTTTTAAAAAAAAAAATTTCTACCGTATTCGGATGTCGCCCTTGGTTTTCTATAAGCATGCCTTATAGTATTTTATTGTATCTTTAATAATATACAAATTATTTGAGGTAGCTCGTTTAGCTGTTACATCCTGTATACAGGCTGTAAATGAAACTAGGAAACGCGATTTTTCTCGGAAGTTATTAGAGATACAAAAAAATACTATAAACTAAAGTTGTAGGAGACCAAGAGGGATCCGATTACAGAATAAAATATTTTTTAAAACCAGTAATTCTCAAGTTACTACACAAAGTAATATTTGCTTAAATAGGATAGCATATATTTTTAGGCCCATTCGATAGAATATTTTTTCTGAATTCATCTATGTAATCATTTTATATCCTTACATAATAAAAATATTAAGAAAAATTCAATTAAAATTTAAATAAATTTTATTTATGTAGATATCTTTCAGAAGGCCATGTACGAAAAACAAAACCTGATATTTGTCAATTTTAATTATTTAGTGCATAATAATTCCTATTGTTGCGGCTAGAACACTATTTATTAAGTAATTAACAAATATTTGTATAAAAATAAAATTTATTTTAATTTTAATAAATTTTTCTCAATATTTTTATTAGGATATAAAATGTGTACATGGTTGAATTCAGAAAAAAATACTCTATCGAATGGGTCTAAAAAATATGTGCCATCCCATTTAAGAAAATAAAACTTTGTATGGTAAGTTGAGAACCACTGGTGAAAAAGTTGTTTCTTCTGTAATGGGATGTCCTCCTTGGTCCTACAATTTTGTTCTATAATATTTTTGTGTATATATAATAACTTCCAAGAAAAATCGCGTTTCCTAGTTTCGTGTTCCGCGACTCGACTGACAAACTTATACCATTTATTCCAGGGGTCATTACGATAAAAAAATATTAACATGACCTATAGATAAATTCCTCTTTGTTTCGAAGATATTAAAGGAATGTAAATAAATAAATATATCATCACGGCATATTACCCATTGCTGGATGTGCCAATCTGCTTTGTACACAGAATTTGGTAATGATGATGACATGTTTGTACCGTGCGGGCGTTTACCAGGCGTCACCTCACTGGCACTCATTGCTGGCGTGGAGAGTGCACCACTGGGGTCAATTTTGTGCCATTTTCAAATTTAAAATATTTGGCGTCGGTCAGGATCGAACCCGGTTCCCCAAATTCGCGACCAGACACTAAGGCACGCGGCCACGAGACCCCATATAATTGATTTAGCCTTGACGAATGAACGTATGTTTGACAAATGAATTATTTTTTTCTGTCTTATTAATTTAAGCCATTATGCCGCATTTTACTAATGCAGAATATGCCGATATAGTTTTCGTGTATGGTTTTTGCAATGGAAGTGGACGTACTGCAGCTGCGGAGTACCGCAGGCGATACCCAGATCGCATTGTTCGTCACCACACAACATTTTCAAACGTTTTTCGTTGCTTGAGAGGGATAGGATTTTTCCCACGTCGTCGTGTAGAAAGAGATGGAGATGGGCACGCTGAAGTAGTTTTAAATGCAGTTGAATGAAGTCCTTCTACCAGTATTCGTAGTTCGTAGAATATCTCATACAACGGAGAATTCTACACCATGATGGGCTTTATCCCTATCATTTACAAAAAAAAAGTCCGAAAGGTGGATAGGACGAGGTGGACCTGTACATTGGCCAACTCGGTCACCTGACTTGTCGCCTTTAGATGTTTTTCTGTGGGGTTGCCTCAAATCTCGTGTGTGTAGTAATGATAAAGCAGATACACGCGAAGAGTTGACTGACCGTATAGATGAAGCTACTAATTCTCTAAAGAATGAATTGATAGTAATTAACTGGCAACATTCTATGACTCGAAGGATAGCTGTATGTTCAGAAAATGACGGTTCTTATTTTGAATAGTTGCTGTAATTTTGTGTAAATTAGCTATCCATTGATGAATAAATTTTCTTTTATAATTTTTTAAAAAATTCCTTCGATATCTCCGAAACAAAGAGAAATTCACCTATAGGTCATATAACATTTTTTAATCGTAATAACCCACGGAATATATGGTATAAGTTTGTCGATATATATATATATATATATATATATATATATATATATATATATATATATATATATATATATATATATATAAAAGTGAAATTCACAGGTAAGCAGTCAGGATGATGATTAATTTTGAATAAAACTCTTTTAAGTTATTATCAAGCTTTCGGAATTATTTTATTCCTTCCTCAGGATAATACTTCCTCAAAAAGTATTATCCTGAGGAAGGAATAAAATAATTCCGAAAGCTTGATAATAACTTAATAGTTATTTGTATATCAAGGTCGCGAAATCACTCTTTAGCGTACCGAGGCAAGACAATCTCGAGGGCGCTAAAGGATTTCGCGGACAAGGTGTACACAATATTTTTTGTGCAACCGTAAAAAATATGTAATTACAAATGTTATTAATTTTAAACAGTTTCAATGTAAATAGAAAGTTAGCTTTCAAGGTGGCTATGGGATTAACATTTGATAAACAAGACCATGCAATTCTCAAGTGTCAAAGTGGTTATTTACCTAATTTCGCGGCCTGTAATGCGGCTGCGAAATGTTTATTTCGCGTCCGGTTGCACAAAAAAGAGTTTTATTCAAAATTAATCATCATCCTGACTGCTTACCTGTGAATTTCAATTTTCTGCCTAACTGGTCAGTCGTGATTATACCTACTTTTATATATATATATATATATATATATATATATATATATATATATATATATATATATATATATATATATAGTGTTAATGGATACGAGTTACAAATTTATAGAACATTTAGTACTGACCAAGATGGGTAAAAAAGCATAATCAACATAGATCTGATCTTCAATCAACATATCGAAGATACAACGTGATTCATAACAGCAAGCAAAATAAGTTAGCGTATTCGGTGCCAATATTTCCTACAATTTTTCTTAAATTTCGTTTTTTACCTCCTGTTACTCGCATACCGAAATTTTGGTAAATGACCACGTTTTAAGGTCCCTAGAATCCAATCCACAACTTTAATCTAATATGGAAAGAAACCATTAGATTTTGATGTAAATCAGATAACCGGAAATGACACTTACTTGAAGCTCAAAATAGTTTTTTTTCCAAAAAATACTTTTAAGTGTTATTTTTTCGAGATTTAGGTTATTATAAAAATTAAAGATTATTAAATTTTCTGTTGGTTTGCATTAATACTTTTTCTATACATTTTATAAATTTATAAAATTATCCATAATTTAAATCACAGAGGCTGCGCTTTAAACAAACACAACTTCTTAATTAGACAGTTACATACATACATACATAAAATCACGCATTTCCCACTTAGTGGGTTAGCACAAACCCGAAAGAATAACAATAACATCATCCAAAAAATAATCAGTCTCTCTTTCAACAACATTCTTACTAACCTGACATCATAGGTACAACATATATTCCTCACTCTTAACATATTAAAGTGACCGATTTTCGGTAGCGAAACATCGCATCCGGACCACAATAATAGTTATGAAACAATCATCCTTCGCCACACATTCCTGTCTAAGCACACTTCTTTCGCCTCGGCCACATTCATAATCGCATTCATACACGCTCTTCTTCTCTTCCCACTCGGAAACTTTCTCTCTTTTAGTACCTTATCAATCACATCCAGCCACTTACACACTGGACGGCCACGCAATCGAACACCCTCAATTTCACCAAGATATATACGCTTTACAAGCCGTTCACTCTTCATTCTCTCCACATGACCAAACCATCTCAACTGGCTCATTCCTACTCTCTTAACAACATTCTTGCTAACCATACATTCTTCATACACCAAATTATTCCTCACGCGATCCCGTCTTACATATCCACATACTCCACGTAAATACCTCATTTCCACGGCAGTCACTCTCTTTTTATGCTTTCCCGTCCATGCCCAACATTCGCTTCCATACATCAAAGCAGGCACTAGCACTCCATTATACACACTTAAACGAGCTTCTTTAGATACGTTTACGTTTCGAGCAAACGTACCCAGAGCACCCATTACCTTACACCCCCCACTCACTCTCCTTTCAATTTCCCTATCAATTCGACCATCCCTTGACATCATACTACCCAAATATACAAACTCATTCACTTGCTCCAGTTTCACTCCATCCACCAATACATTGCACATAGTCACCAATTTACTCCTTTCAAATATTAACACCTTGGATTTATCAACATTTAACTCCAGATTCATACTTCTTCCAACTACATGTATTCTCTCTATCATTCTTCTGAGTTGCTCTTCATTTTCACCTAAAACAACTACATCATCCGCATACGCTAACGCAGGCACAATACTTTCACCAATTTTTACTCCATCCATTTCACTCAATGCTCTCCGCAACAACACATCCATATACAAATTAAACAACCACGGAGACATACCACAGCCCTGTTTCACACCAACATTTATACGAAACCAATCACTCAACCTACCATCTATTCTTACAGCAGCCTCACTACCCTCATACAATGCACGAATCGCTCCCAGCAAGTTTCCATTCACGCCGTACTCCCTGAGTACATCCCACAAAGTATCTCGAAGAACACTATCATACGCCTTTTTTAGATCAAGAAAGCCACAGAACACCTTCTTGTTCTTTTCAAGTGACTTCTCAACAATCGTACGAAGAGCAAACAATTGATCGACACATCCCCTCTCAGGCAAAAAGCCACCCTGAACGTCACTAATTTTTGAAATTGTTAAGGTTCGCACCTTATGAATTAAAACCTTACCAAAAAGTTTCCCGACTACACTCAACAAACTTATCGCGCGAAAATTCGTACATTCACTCGAACTGCCTTTGCCTTTGAATAATGGACAAATAACAGCTTTTTTCCAATCATCAGGAACCACACTACGTTTCAAACAAAATCTAAATAAATAAATTAACCATTCAAATACTTTCTCTCCCCCATATTTCAACATCTCATTTGTAATCCCATCCAAACCCGCAGCCTTACCATTCCTTACACGCCCCAATGCATAACATACATCACTTTCATCTATATCATAATCATCTTCATTATCATTTTCACTACCAGTTTCACTACAATCGTCTCTCTCAATCTCACCTCCATACAAACCTTTAAAATACTCGCACCACCTATTCCTCACATCTGATTCATCCCATTCGCACTTCTCACAGCTTTCACAACTCGACCACTTCCACTCCGCAGTCTCTTCACACTCAACCAAAACAGTCGCTTATTCGTACTAAAATCATTTGTCAATCTTTCACTCAATAAGTCATCAAATCGCTTTTTACTTTCTCTCACCACTTGCTTCGCCCATTTATTCTTCCTTCTATACTCTAACAAACATTCTTCTCGCAAGCGCCCAGGCGAATCCTTAACATTTAAGAACTTCAAATATGCTCTCTTTTTCTCAGCAATCACTTCTTTCACCTGATCATTCCACCATGCATTTTTCGGGCAAGAGCCTAATCTGCTTTCACCACAAACTTCTTTTGCACATTTGAGGAGTGAATCCTTAAATTTCAACCAAACTTCATTTATATTATAATCAAATTTAGACTCACATTCGGGCAAGGATTCATTCAATCTTTCAACATGCTGCATTCTGACATCTTCATTCAAAAGAGCTAAGGATTTTACGCGAAACATTTCACCTTCTTTCGTCAAAATTTATTCAACCGCATTCGCGATACAACCAAATAATGATCATTCGTACCCAGTTCAGCGCCTCGTTTCACACGCGTATCTACTACCATACTCCTCAATCGTTCATCATAGACAACGAAGTCAAGCACACTACGTTTATTCTGAACCACATTCTCGTAGGTGTATATGTGAGCTAGCTTATGTTTAAAAGTGGAATTCGAAATGAAGAGATTTCTCTCCAAACAAAATGAAACAATTCTCTCGCCATTGTCATTCACTCGACAATCACCAAAACATCCCAATACATTCTCAGATTCACTTCGTTTAACACCTACCCACCCATTCAGATCACCACACACTATCACTCTCTCACCCGGATCACACAAATCAATTACACTATTTACCGAATTCCAAAACTGATCTTTTTCAAGGTCATTTTCGGAGTCTGTTGGACCGTAAACAGTTCATACCTCAAATGTATGTAACTGACAGATAAATGTCACTGTCAAAGAACTAATCATTTCAAATTAATAATAGTAACTTTTTAAAAAGAAAGCAGTAAATAGAACCATAGTTATATGGAATGGATTTTAATACAGTTTCTAGTATAACTAAATATGTAAGCATGTATATTTAAATTATTGAAAAATAAATAGCGGGAGGTGTTGTGTTGGCCACATCAGATTTTTTAGTTATGTGTTTATTTTATATTTAGTTTATTTATTTTCAAGAAAAGAAAACTTTTTCATTTTATTTTTGACTAAGTTTAATTTGGAATGGAATAAAAATCTAATTGCAAACATTTTTTTCGGTTAAATGTTTTGCTCTTTCATTTCATGTTTGTGTTGAAAAATGACAAATAAGGTCAGGAGGGGGGGGGGGCGCAAATTTTGGTTCAGCTTAGGGCGAATATATCCTTGATCTGCCTCTGCTGTATACTGTATTCGAAAATTAATATTATCAAAAATGAAATCCAATTTTTCATCATCACTGAATCATTATATTTACGTTCAAGTAGAAATTATATTTTTTGAAAATTTTCAATTTTCATTAATATTTCTCTGACTTTTACACTTCACCCAAATAAATTAACGTTACAATTATTATTAATTTGCGGTTCTTTTTAAATCATCCTCGAAATTTTATTTCATTTTGTGACAATTGTGCATTTTGTTGCAGGACATCTTTGTGCTTTAATAATAAGTACAGCAATACTACAAAGTGATGCTCTACAGACTGAACGAACAACTACAGAAATGTTAACAGAATATTTTTATATTTGCACTGGAATTCTTACAACAATAGGTTATATTATGTTTATAAAAGACAGAAAATCCATTGAAAACGTAGGAATGATACAAAAGAGAACAGATAAGTTGTTGCGAAATTTGAATGTTTCTGTCAAAGGTTCATTTTTACTTTATTCAAAACTACTTATTTTAATTTATAGTTATTTAAATACAGTCTCTCTTCTTGCGTACCAATTTTATATTATAAATAATGATACAATAACAATAGGTCTCTGTAGAGCCTATATCTTAATAATGCTATACGTTATAACAGTTCCAAATACAGCTAATGTTGTTTTAAATATTTGGCTAAATACCTTGAGACTATATCATCTAAACAGATTTGTAAAGAAAGAAATAAAACAAATTATGAATAAGAAAAAATTAAATATCTATGATGAAGAAAAAATAGTTTGTAATTTAAAAGTAATTTCACATATTCGCTCGTTACACTGTAAAATTGCCAAAGAAACATCGAAAAATGCACCGTATTATATGATAGGCGTTATTCATTTATGTTTTCTTCTATGCGCTGTTCTTATCTACATTTATTACACCGAAGGAATTCTGGTACCAACTTTAACTTTAATGACACCTATGGCATTCGCTGGTATTATAGGCGTGCCTTTTATTGGGCAAATCATGAAAAACTTGGTAAATATATACAGGTGTCCATTTTATCTGTTCCCGCCTGAAAATTCATGAATAGCAAACCATATATTTTTATGTCACTCGGTTTTTAAAATTTTTTTTGCTCTACTGTGATTATTCCATTTAAAGTACTAATACAACCGAGTAGCTTATGAAAAGTATTCTTTTTGTCTACTTGTATTTTTAAAATAGCAGGGGGGAACAGATGAAATCGGCATCCTGTATATATAGTAATTTGCAACAAAACTCAAAGGATTTGACATAAAACTAGAAAACACCTCTCAAATACAGTAGTATAATTAGCCACAAGTCCCGTTGTGAAATGCAGACTAATTAAGATAATGACCAATCTGTAATTAAGATTGCTGTAATGTCTTCTTAATTGATTTGACTAATTAAATTAGAAAATTTGGGAACAACCTTGAAGTTTAGGATTAAGAAAGTAGGCTATAAGTTCCGTCGTTATTTAAGATATTAGTCACGTCATTTATTTATTGTGGACGTTTCGGACATTAATTTGTCCATCCTCAGCTTTACAGAGAGAAAAAAAAAACAACACAGTGTTACAAAAAATAAAATTACATAAATAAATTTCAACTTACCCAAATATTTTAAATATAATTTAATATAATATAATGTTAGTCAGTTTACAATAACGAACTACATATTTACAAAACAGTGCAGAATATAAAAACAAGTAACCTAGCTGAGCATGGCATAGTGGGGGAAAGTAAAAATTATAAAAGAAGGGGTACTGCAAATAAAACTTTATAAATTTAAATTATTAATATATTGGACATTGTTATTGAAATCTGTTTTATAGTTAAGCGAATTGTTTTTGTTAAATGTAATGTGACAAGTTTCATATAACAATCTAGGATATTTAAATTTGACATTTTCTAATATTTTTACGTTTTCGATGGCCAGTTTGGCACGCATGTTTCGTTAGAGCACTATGATCAGGATTATTACGAATGCTATGACAACGGTGTTAGTATATACGTTTGCATAAGGGTTGAGAAGTTTCGCCAATATAACATTTATCACATGCGTTGCAATTAATTTGGTAAACTACGTCTTTTTTACCTCTCGCTAAGAGAGGTATTGTATTCATGCTAAAAATCGCATATCCAGATTTTAATGAATAAGCACGTTTTAAGGTCCCTAGAATCCGATTATAACATTTTTACGATGATGTCCGTATGTGTGTGTGGATGTGTGTGTGGATGTGTGTGTGGATGTGTGTGTGTGTGTGTGTGTGTGTGTGTGTGGATGTTGGATTCACTTTATCTCAAATACTACAAGACTTAAGACATTTTTAACTACGGATTCCTCAATCTAACAATAATCGGAAGAGTCCAGTCAGTTTTGGTAACAATTGGACAACCGGAAGTAGTAGTTACAAGAAAAAAATTATCTAAATATTATTTATCGAAAATTTATGTAAATACTTATATTAAAGAAAGATAAATTCTTTATTCGGTAAATATAAATTCATTATTATATCTTCTATAGATTTAGAGATAAAGAAAGGCATATAAAATAATTTGATGTAAAAAATCTCAGATCAAACTACTACAAGGCAAGAAATTCAAATGTTTGTAATTGACACATAAATGTCACTGTCAAAAATATTTGTATGCCTCTGTCAAAAATACTTGTACATTATTATGAAGATTATGAAAATAAAAAAGTCAACAACGCAAAAGAATATACGTAAAAAAGAATATAAAAGGAATTTGCGGCAAAAAATGACGAATATAAAGAAAAAGAAAAGGAAAGTAGAAAAAGAAAATTTCAGGATATTGAATACAAAGAAAATGTATGTATTGTACATAATTTATATTAAATTAATTATTTTGTAGTCAGACATGAATATATGTATTTGTATTTAAAAATATTTTTCGTTTTAGGCGTACAACCAGGTAAAATATCTGGCGAGAGGTTATGTGTTGGCCACATCAGATTTTTACTTAGGTTCTATAGGATCTTTTAATGGGGTGTAAAAAGATTTCGTGCAAAAATTATTAATATTAGCAATTTTTATATTAGTATCCTTGAGGGTACTATGGATAATTTTATTTAATGAGTGATCGTACGGTATAGTAGCATATACTGTTCTCTCTTGCTGTGACTTCTGCATGGAAATTAATTTAGAACGACGTGAATTTATATGTAATTTAAGAAATTGGGGGGTAACCATTGCATTGATGAGTATCAAAAATGTACTGTATGTTAGTTTGATGATAATCTGAATGAGATAATAAGATTGCCCTGTCAACCAACGCATAGATGACACTTTTTTTATATTTTAGATTGGTGTATGAATTAAAATGCAAATATCTTCCAGAAGAAGTTGGTTTTCTATACCAATTTGTAGTAATACAATTGTTATGGCGTATTAATGTGGTGTCAAGAAAGTTTATTTCGTTATTCTTTTCCAATTCAATAGTGAAATTAATTCTAGGATGAAACTTATTGAATTCATTCAGAATATCATCAATGCAGTCTGTGGGTGCAAGTACTAAACAATCGTCAACATAACGTTTGTAATAAATAATATTCCATTTGTGTTTGGAGAAAATTGAAGTTTCAATGTATTGAAGTATTAACTCAGGTAAAGTGCTACTGATACTGGAACCCATTGGTGAACCATCACATTGAAAATAAATAGTATTGTTAAAAGTGAAAACTGCAGCTTCGAAACATAAGTTAATAGCTTCGATAAAATATTCCAATGATAAATCTGTAAATTGTTTAATAGAATCCCATTTTTCAGTTATACATTGTATAACTAAGGGTTGTGGTATAGAGGGATAGAGTGCCGTCACATCAAGGGACAACATGGTATAGTTATCAGGAATTGAAATATTTTTAACGTCATTAACGAGCTTAAATGAATTTTTTATCATATATTCTGAATCGGATGTAACTTTACTGATAATATCATTAAGAAATTTTGAAAGAAAATAAGTTGGCGTATCAATAGTAGAAGGGATCTGACGTAATGGTATATTGGGTTTGTGAATCTTTGGTTGCATATACATTCTACCCAATGAAGGATTCTGAACAATAAGTGAGGGTTGATCAATCTTTTTTAAAAAAAATTTACATTCGTTTCTAAAGAATTAAGAGGATTTTTACTAAGCTTTTTATACGTTGTTTCATCAGATAAAATATCGTGGGCTTTCAATTCATAGTCAGTTTTATTCAAATAACGGTTTTAGAACCTTTATCAGATTTAGTGATAATGATTTTATCTTTATTCTGGCGTATGAATTTTTTGGCACTGTTGATCCATCCCATCAATTCTTGCTCTTGGTAAGTTAGTCTGATTGATTTTAAATTTTTATATCTAATGTATAATAATTTAGAAATTTTCAATTTGAGTTCATCTTTGTTTGTAGCATTACTTTTATCAATGGCTATGCTATATAGATAAACTAAAATGGGGACTAGATGATAATCCAAACTGTGACTGTGGGAATGCTCCTCAAACGTTACACCATATAGCGACAGAATGTCCACTAAGACGGTTACCAGAAACATTTCAAGAACTACATCGCCCCGAGGGCACTGCTATCCAATGGTTGAACAACCTAGATATGAAACCATAAGTCAAAACACAAAGACATTTATGATAGTTAATTCTTGTTCTTGTTATTTTTAATATTGTTTTATTTTTGTTTTGCCATACGACATATATATATATATATATATATATATATATATATATATATATATATATATATATATATATATATATATATATACCGTGTGTCTGTCTTATGCCCAGTTGCAGAAACGTTTATCACAATTAATTATCCGTTGATGATCCGTTAACAACTGATTAACGGACCATTAACGGATAATCAAGCTTTCATCAACGGGTAACAGAAGGTCACGCCGATGAACCATTAACGGTTTGTTAACAAGCCATCATCCTCATTTTGGGTTGCACAAACATCAACTTTCGATTATCTGACCATTAAGTCTCCGTTAACGCATAATTATTGTAACAGAAGACCAGTGACCAATTAACAAATAATTAATTTGACACTTGAATTTGTATAACTTCAGTCTCGCATTTTTTATAAATCTTACCAGTTTTTAGTGTTTTCTGTGTTCTTTATTTAAGTTCATAATAATTATTAGTGCATTATTCTACCTATTTCCAGTTTTGTTTATTAGTTATTGGTATCATTTTTCGTGTTCTCGTATTTATTAATTTATTAGACAATAATTTACTTTTTAAAATGGATTCGGATTTGTCAGATCCCTCCGATTTAGAATTTGAACCCCGTAGAATTCGACACATCAGGGATAGAACAAACCCGTTTGAAATATTTGATGAACAGGAATTTAAAGATCGTTTCCGATTAACGAAAACTACTGTTACAAATTTTATTCATATGTTTGGTGCAAGATTAGATCCCATTAGCAGAAGAAATAAATCTATTGATGCTGCTACCCAAATAATGATTTGCCTTCGTTTTTATGCCACTGGTGCATTTCAGCATGTGATAGGTGATCACATACATGTGCACAAATCAACTGTGTGTCGCATCATACGAAGAGTTACGCGAGAGATTGCATCGCTCTCGAGGGATTACATAAAGATGCCAAGAACAGAAGCTGAACTAGCACCAGTTAAAGCTGGTTTCTATAGCATAGCTAATTTTCCACGTGTTGTGGGTGCAGTGGACTGCACCCATATTAAGATACAGTCTCCTGGTGGCGAAAGAGCAGAATTATTTCGCAACAGGAAGGGCTATTTTAGCCTTAACGTACAAGCAGTCTGCGACAGCAACCTGAGATTGCTACATTTAATAGCACGGTGGCCGGGATCAGTGCATGACAGTACTATTTTCAATGATTCCCCTCTCCCTGCTGAATTTTCCCTGGGAATGTATGGAAATGGATTTTTGCTAGGTGACAGTGGCTATCCATGCAAAAAATATTTGTTGACTCCATTACTGCACCCTGCTGGTCCACACGAAGAGGCTTACAATCGAGCCCACATTGCTACCAGAAATCCTATAGAAAGATTTTTTGGAGTACTGAAGAGAAGATTTCCATGTTTACAATCAGGTTTAAGATTGAAATTGGAAACTGTTCCAGCAGTAATAGTTGCTTGCGGAGTTCTACACAACATCTGCAAATTACAAAACGACATTGTAGATGCAGGTGAAAGAAATGTGGAGATACACGAAGAAGAAGGAGATATTTTTCTTGATGAAAATAATGATATCTCGAATTATGCAGTTAGGAATGCTGTTATTGCTACTGTTTTCAATCGTTAATATTTTTATCAATATATAATTAATAAAACTCAAATAAAATAACAAAGTACTATTCTAATTTTTTTATTTCTAATTCCAATTTTTTAATAGTTAAATTTCTAATAATTTTTTGCTCTTTTCCCTCTCTCACAGCATTAATATATTTCTGCCTGAAATAGAGTCTTCTGTATTGTTCAGCTGACTGGAGTTTCTTTTTCACTATTCGTCTCTTTTTTCTGGATTCTTTTACTAGGGAAGGTTTAGCATGAGGTGGAGCAACTGTCTCTAGTAGGGTTGGGGACTGGATTTGTATTTGTGAATACACAGGAATATCTTCCACTATTAATAAATAAGTTAAAAAATAAAAGGAAAAAAAGCAAGATATATTATTCATACAGTCAGCTATTCGTTTCTTCTTTTTGGATGGATGGACTAGTTCTTTTGTTAGGGAATGTTCAGGATGAGTTGGAGCAACTGTCTCTACTGGGGTTGGGGACTGGATTTGTGTTTCTGACTGGATAATCACAGGTATATCTTCCACTATTAATAAATAATTAATAAAATAAAATTTAAAAAAGAACCCAAGAAGTATTACTCATATAGTCAGCTGCACTGTCAAACATATTTTCAAGGGGTTGAATTTGTCCTTGTAATTCCGCTAATAATAGTTCTTGTTCTTTACTTATGGAGCAAGAGGAAGGGCCTCCTCCAGTTCTGAATATGTCTGTCTTCAATTATCAAATCGAAAATAAGTAATTGAAACATGTATATATATATATGATATAAAAATACCTTCATTTCAACCGCAGCAGATTTAGCTGCTTTTACAGCCTGCAGTTTTTCTAAATATTTTTCTTGCTATAAATTGCCGAAAACAATTTAATACATTTACTAATACGTTAAAAAAGAAATTTTCACAAAAAAAGAAAAAAAATATTATTTAGAGCACCAAATAAAATAAAATTTACAGACTTTTTCGGTACGTATGTAAGAATTTTCTGAAAATAGTTGAAAAAAAAATCCTCCAACGGAAGTTGCAAAATGTACATACCTATAAGCAATATGTGTAATTTTCCAACAAATTTGTGTAACATAATATTTGTAAGTAGTTCCTCATATTAAAAATGTGTGATCAATAAGCTGTTTAGATTAATTATGCTTCTAATATTACTCCAACAAATAGCAATATAAAGAATATTTTTTCTTAGTACCAGAATATATAACAAGATTTATTGGATAAAATTTATAGATTAGACCAAACATACATGTTCCGCAGCAACACCTTTTCTTATTTCTCGTTTCATATTTTCATATAGAATTTTTAACTGTTTTGCAGATCGTGGGCCCGAATCTGCAGAAGAGTTAAAATTTTCTGCTATTTTATCCCATGTCTCCTTTTTACTGTCGACATAAATTTGTTTTGTTGACTTATTTTCGATTATTGCTTTATATCTGGAAGTAACATTTAAAAGAAGGATTAGGGAATGATATGATAATCAAGGATGATAATGGACAATTGGGAAATTAAGCTAACTGAAAGATGTTTTGGTGATCAACAAGCAAGATACATAATTATAAACGTATAAATAAAAAAAATATAAATACTCACTTTCCTACAAGGGACATTAGTAACTGTTTATCAGTTTCTGAATAATTCTTTCTCTTCGATTCCATTTTTCTAAAACCAGTTTATTTTTCATTATATAAAACTTATTAATATTTCGCACACAATACTTACATGCTTCAAATACAAATAATTAGGTTATATCACTTCAAGTTTGACATATGATGTTAAAAACAGAAGGCGCGCGCACCACTCAGAGCTCTTTTTGCGATGTTGCCAGATTCACTTTCAATCAGCCGATCATCATGTGATTGGAGTTTGATTAGAGATTATTTTATTTTCTGCAACCCGATTTTGATTTGATGTTTCAATTAACCGTTACTTGATGAGAGATTTGATGAACGTTTCTGCAACTGGGCATTAAAGGTGTACATAGGAGATTAACATGGGAAATCAGTTTTCTGCAATTTCCTGCTCGCCTCATTATTTTAAGCAAAAACGCGTCAAATAAAAGTTTTAGGGCATAAAATTCTGCATCTAAATCAATAAACAGAATTATTTTTACGTGCTTTGTAACGACAGACATTAAATATGAAAATTTCGAAAATTACGTTGGAAATATCAACAGCCATGGAATTGAACAAAAAATAAATAAATGCTTGACGTTTTATCAAATTGTCAGAAACGACAAATAAGTTAACTTACGTCGTGACAGATAAAACGTCAAGCATTTATTTATTTTTTGTTCAATTCCATGGCTGTCGGTATTTTCAACGTAATTTTCGACATTTTCATAATTAATTTCTGTCGTTACAAACACTGTAAAGGTAATTCTGTTTATTGATTTATATGCGGTATTTTATGCCCTAAAACTTTTATTTGACGCGTTTTTGCTTAAAATAATTAGGCGAGCAGGAAATTGCAAAAAACTGATTTCCCATGTTAATCTCCTATGTACAACCTAAGTTAAAAAAAGACGTAGTTTACCAAATTAATTGCAACGCACGTGATAAATGTTATATTGGCGAAACTTCTCAACCCTTATGCAAACGTATATACCAACACCGTTATCATAGCATTCGTAATAATCCTGATCATAGTGCTCTAACGAAACATGCGTTCCAAACTGGCCATCTGCCAGATTTCGAAAACGTAAAAATATTAGAACATGTCAAATTTAAATATCCTAGATTGTTATATGAAACTTGTCACATTACATTCAACAAAAAAAATTCGCTTAACTTTAAAACAGATTTCAATAACAATGTCCAATATATTAATAATTTAAATTTATAAAGTTTTATTTGCAGTACCTCTTCTTTTATAATTTTTACTTTCCCCCACTATGCCATGCGCATTTTGTTTTGTTGTTCACACTTGATTTAGTGCTCAGCTTGCTGCCTTGCAGCTTACTTGTTTTTATATTCTGCAATAATTCTTGACAGAATTTTGGCGAGCACTGTTTTGTAAATATGTAGTTCATTATTGTAAACTGACTAACAATATATTATATTAAATTATATTTAAAATATTTGGGTAAGTTGAAATTTATTTATGTAATTTTATTTTTTGTAACACTGTGTTGTTTTTTTTTCTCTCTGTAAAGCTGAGGATGGACAAATGAATGTCGGAAACGTCCACAATAAATAATGACGTGAGTAATGTCTTAAAAAACGACAGAACTTATGGCCTACTTTCTTAACCCTTGACTAATTAAAATAATGACATGTTAAATTGTAATTTCAAAATGTCATATTTATTGATTTGGTGAAATCTTATGATAGGAAAATGGTAAATATATATAGGTATGCTGTGGAATGCAGACTGTAATTGAGGCGTTGAGGACCATAGTGGACCAACCCACAATTTTTGTCAAATCGAGTAATTATTTCACCAGCAGTAAAAATACATATTCTTCGAAGCCAGAGTGACTCATTCAATATTTGTTTAGTTTACACTAGACAGCTGGATTATATAGTTTAGTCATATACCTATTAACTAATATATTGCTGATCCTCTGCTTTTCTTGAAGCCAAGACTGTGAAATGAAAATATCATTGCTGTATAAGTCTATCTCACACAAACACCCAACTAGAGTACTATTGTACTATTGGCCTAACGCTGACATCATGATCACTTTTATCATTTAGATTACGAATCACAGCTCGAAGGAACACGGCTGATAAGAGTTCTGTATTAACGACTAGCTCGGGAAATTTTAAATTTGAGAAATTAAGTAATGTACCTACTATTTATTTTGTTTGTATATTTTTGTATATAAATATGAGTAATAATAAATAACAATGATATATTCTAATGTTAAATTAGAATTAAATAATTTACTTTGTTCTGCTGTAAAAATAATAGGAATACACTCTGGTCAGGATTAATTTATTTATGTGACAGTAAGGTAAAGAAGAATAAAAATAATAATTTATAAATATTTATAAATAAAATAAATAAATAAATATATCATCACGGCATATTAACCATTACTGGATGTGTCAATCTGCTATGTACACAGATTTCGGTATTAATGATAACATATTTGTACCGTGCGGTCGTTTACCAGGCGTCACCTCACGGGCACTCAATGCTGGCGTGGAGAGTGCACCACCGGAGTCAATTTTGTGCCATTTAAAATTCGAAATATTTGGCGTCGGTCGGGATCGAACCCGGTTCCCCTGATTTATTTATTGATATTTAAGTAACACAATTCGATGATATTAATTTCTGATACAGTCATCTTTTTCCGACAATAATTTAGCTTCGTGGTATAATATAATTTTTAAAAAAGTGTTGATAATCATTTTCAAAATTTGGGTTTTGTTGTTATCTAAAATAGTTTGTTCTTTGACGTGGTTAACAAATTCCGCTGTATTAAATACATAAGAAGAGTATTGCTGAAACATTAATTAACATGCGTTGTTTTAAGTTTTAATTTTTGAAAATTTCCTCTTGGCTTTGCCTAAAGACCCTTTCAGCCTTTTTACAAATATAAACTACAGTAACATTAGGTGCTTTACAACCGCACAGACAACAACTTCTAATCGGCATGACACAAAACTCAAAGAAAATTAAATACTGTTTGTATATATGAAACACAAAACAATGCTTTCGTAGTACAAGTACAAACAGAAATGAAATCAAACATTAAACGTCAAAACATGTGTTCGCTGCATCAGCCGGCTACAGCTGTCAGCGTTAGCCAATAGTAGTCAAGGTTTACGAGCATGCGCATAATTCCCAGTTGGGTGTTTGTGTGAGATAGACTTATGCACAAATGCAATGTGTGTTGCATAACTTACTGTATACAATACATACCGTGTGTCTATCTTAAAGGTGTACATAAGAGATTAACATGGGAAATCAGTTTTTTGCAATTTCCTGCTCGCCTAATTATTTTAAACAAAAACGCGTCAAATAAAAGTTTTAGGGCATAAAATTCTGCATCTAAATCTATAAACAGAATTACCTTTACATGCTTTGTAACGACAGAAATTAATTATGAAAATGTCGAAAATTTTGTTGAAAATATCGACAGCCATGGAATTGAAGAAAAAATAAATAAATGCTTAACGTTTTATCTGTCACAACGTAAGTTAACATATTTGACGTTCTTGACAATTTGATAAAACGTCAAGCATTTATTTATTTTTTGTTCAATTCCATGACTGTCGATATTTTCAACGTAATTTTCGACATTTTCATAATTAATTTCTGTCGTTAGAAAGCATGTAAAGGTAATTCTGTTTATTGATTTAGATGCAGAATTTTATGCCCTAAAACTTTTATTTGACGCGTTTTTGCTTCAAATAATTACGCGAGCAGGAAATTGCAAAAAACTGATTTCCCATGTTAATCTCCTATGTACACCTTTAAGACAGACACACGGTAGATGTAAGTAATTAAAATAATTAATAACAAAACTAAAATATTTTTGAAAATAATCATTTTCTTTTATATATTTATTTTTGTTGGCAACACTGCATTGATAAAGTAAAGTTCGCAATTTTTTTGAGATTTATTAAAATTAGTGTTTCAGTAAAATTAAACACATATTGTGTTTATTACAAGTTAAAATTCAATTTTCTAGCAATAATTACAAAAACTTCTTCAATATATTGTGAATTTGTGGTTGTGAAAATACATAACCTCACACACACAGCATGGCTAGCTTGGACTCTAAAATTAATCAAATTTTAGAAAAAGTAAACCTGCTAGAAGGAATTAAAGAAGATGTAGCACAAACAAATAGTGATATTAAAGCGCTCCAAGTATCAATGGATGAAATAACCTCTAAAACTCAGAAACTGGAAGATCAAATAGCAACGCAACAAAAGACGATAAACTTCTTGGAATAAACTCTGAAGAAGAAGAATCTACTTTTCACTGGAATTCAAGAATCAGAACTCAACAATCAAAATCTCGTAGATACAGTGGTAAACATAATATCGAATAATATGAATATCCAGATTCATAATCAAGATATCGACTATGTTCGTCGTCTAGGCAAAAAATCTGAAATAGTACGCCCTGTATTGTTCTCATTTGTCTCTTCACAAACCAGAAACTTGATTTATAAGAATAGATTTAAGCTGAAAGGGACAAATATATACGTAAATGAAGACCTTACATCCGAGGATCAAGAAAAACGTCGCGATCTAGTCAAGCAGAACAAGATCTTAAAAAAGGATGGGAAAAACGCAAAATACAAGGTAATCGAATAATTATTGAAGAAGAAAACCAAAAGAGGGGCCGCCAATCGTTAGACGACAGTCCCACGAGTGAGCTGCATGTGGCAAAATCCAAAAAGGCAGACGAGAAGGGCAACCAACACGATACTGCTGCAGCAGGAGTTACAGCGGATTTTTTTTCATTGCGTCAAACACCTACAGCCAAAACATAACCCCTAATTCAAGAACAAATTCTGCATCAAACTCCTCAGAAAATCATCTCGAGCGAAAAAGTGGCGAAACAGTGGTCGACAACACCCAGAATGCAGAAACAGAAGTACTCCCATACGAACACGACCCTGCCTCGCTAGATTCCCCAACTAGGATAAGTACAAACTCTATTTATGATAGTAGCTATAACTGTGGTAATAAAATAAATTTAATTAATAATAATAGCAGAGATGTATCTCAGCTCAGTCTAGTATTCTGGAACATAAATGGTATAAGCAATCTTTTTAATTTAGATATTGATGTAAGGACCAGTATGCTGGATGGGGATGTGATATGTCTCTGCGAAACTTGGATGAAATACGATCTAGTTTACTTGCCTAATTTCATGTATGAGTATATTATTTACTGTCAGAGTAAAGCTATTCAAGAAAGAAGTGTCGGTAGACCCAGCGGAGGTTTGCTAATTTTATTTAGAAAAAGCAGTAACTATAAAGTAGATTTAATTGATATTTCGAACTTGTGGATAATTTTTGAACTAGAAACAAAAGAATCAAAATATATAATTTTTTTTACTTACTTAAAGCCCAGCTTGGATATTCTTTGTATAGAACTACTTTTAGAGATATTATCGACTATTTCAGAAACTTATAATTCTCATAATATTACAGTTATAGGTGATTTCAACGCGCATGTGGGTAAACTAAATCAAATTCAGGAAGACACACTCTATTTGTCAAACATTCGGGAAGAACGTGTCCCATTACACACTTCTACAAATGCCAGAGGTATAAAATTGGTGGAAGGTTTGGAAAAACTTGGTTTCTACCTACTTAACGCCCGCACTAAGGGCGACATTCCAGGTAAATTTTCTTATCTTTGCTTAAATGGAAAAAGTACAATTGACTTGGCCTGGATAAATATTGATGCGATACATAAAGTGCAATCCTTTTCTATTGAGCAGACACTATGCAACTCTAATCATAGTATTTGTACCTTGCTTATTAGTGATTCGGCTCGGGCAACTGTAAATAGTTTCAATTCAGATTACTCGGCAAATATAACAAGTAAGTTTGTAATTAAATTCCAATTTAATAGAAATTTAATAGATCTGTATCAAACGAATTTAAATTCCTTAGTTAATATTTATTTTAATAGTGAAAATTCAACAGATATCTCAAATAATATGTTAATAGCAATAAAGGAAGCCGCGTGTGTGTCAGGAATGGCTAAAATTTACAAAACTAGTTTAAAGCGACGTACAAATATTCGAGAGCATAAACCATGGTTCAACCAGGAATGTCATTCACAAAAAAGAATTTGTAATGAAAGTCTAAAAAATTATCGTAAAAACTTCTCAGATCATAATCTCAAGGAATATCTTATATCAAAAAAGCAGTATATTAATTTACTTAAAAAGAACAAAAACATATATAATTCAGAAATTAAAACTCGCTTATCTAATGTAAGAAATGCACAAGAATTTTGGACGTGCATTAAATCTTTAAGATCCAGACAGTCAATCGCGAACATTATCGATATAAAAACGTGGGAATCATTTTATAATGAATTATTTTTGATAGATACTCGTTCCTCTATCCAATTTCTAGGTTGTTTACACCCTCACTTAGATTCAAATATAACTTTAGATGAACTCGAAACTAGTTTAAGTAAAGCAAAATTAAACAAAGCGCCTGGTTCCGATGAATTATCTAACGAATTTTTTAAATTTCTTACGCCCGAGTGGCTTCACTACTTGCTAAATTTATTTAACAACATCCTAACTACTGAAAACATCCCATCAACCTGGACGAATATCCATTTATTTTTATTATACAAAAAAGGGGACAACCTAAACCCAATAAATTACCGGGGAATTGCTCTTGTTACAGCAATGTGTAAAATTTTTACACAAATTCTGTATTTTAGAGTACAATTCTGGTGTGAAACGAATAATATCTTAAATGAAAGTCAGTCAGGGTTTCATCAGAATAGAGGCACACGCGACAATATATTTGCGTTAACATCAATTGCTCACATTCGATTACGTTTAAAAAGAAATGATCTATATGCTATCTTTGTAGATTTTAAAAGAGCATTTGATTCAATAAATCACTGCACTTTATGGCACAAGCTATACACTTCCGGTCTTTCCTCAAAATTAATAAGAATATCTCAAAATTTATATAATAACGCATCTCTACAAATTAAAACAGATAAGGGACTTTCAAACCCAGTTCAAATTACTCAAGGTGTTTTGCAGGGCGAAGTACTTTCACCATTGTACTTTGCCCTATTTATTAATGATATTTGGAAATACTTTACCGACTCTGGAGTTAGAGGTATTAACATAGATGGTCACAACGAAGTTCATATTTTAGCATACGCGGATGACCTGGTTATTTTGTGCGACTCTCCTGCTGATGTAAGAAGAAAACTTATTTTACTTGAAAACTATTGTGAAAACAATTATTTGGAGGTAAATCCTACAAAGTCTAAAATTTTGCATTTCCATAAAAATAGGGCTAAAAAAGTTAACCCTTTTTTGTACAAGAATACTCCAATAGATATTGTCCCCTCGTTCAATTATTTAGGCATAACGCTTTCTTCCTCCGGTAAATTTAATTTTACTGCAAGTGAAAATTCAAAAAAAGCATCACGTGCAATTTTCAGTGCGAAAAAGATTTTGTGTAAAGGTAAATCAGAGGGTTGGGCCGAAAAAAGTAAGTTACTTCATTCAATAGTAAACGCTACTTTGCTGTATATGGTGGAAATCTGGGGCCCGCGCCATCTAGACATTATAGAAAAATCACAGTTACAATATTTAAAATCTATTTTACGCTTACCAATCAATACTCCGGGATACTACATTCGTTTAGAAACAGGAACATTACATTTGTCAGCAGAAGTGTGGAAAAGAACTTTAAAATGGCGGGCTACAATTCTCCGAATGTCTGACGATCGTCGTCCGAAAATAATTTACAACAGATTAGCAGCATTAGATAATACACCGAGTAACAATCGTGATCTTAACTGGCACAGTCAAATAAAAATATTTCTATCCAAACTAGGCTTAGAATTTGATTTACAGTCATCTGATCAGTTTATTTCTAAACGCGAAATAGATAGTATAATTGATTCGTTTAGAACTCAATTAATTCAGAATGACCTCACTAGGTTAGCTGACACTTCTTTCAGTTCTACGTATAAATTGATTAAAAACGAATTTAATACTGAAAATTATTTGTTAACTAACATGTCTGTAACCAAGCACCAAGTGGTATGTCAGATTAGGTTATCTAGTGAAAAAGGCCTTAAAATATTTTATAAAAATATTAAATATGAACTTATTTCCGAGGACTTATGTACAATTTGCAACCTTCATAAATCGGAAGATCTGTTTCATTTCTTTGTTGAATGTCCCATATATCAAAGCTTGAGAAGTTCATATTTAAACAACTACAATATTCAGAATTTTAATAAATGTAACCTGGCACATCTATTTGTAGACCTCGATATTGCTAAAATAAATAGTATATTCTTTTTCACTATTGGTGCGTTCAAATTACGTAGTTTCTGTTTAAACGAATGAGCTTGTCTTACTTTGTACTGAACTCTCTGGACTAATTTGTGTAACAATTATTAAAAAGGTTTATGTTTTTTTTAAAAAAAAAATAAAATTGTATTTACTATAATAATAAAACCGCATAGATCTCACTTGCTTATTACGTTATTGAGGCATTAATTTTTGCAGTAATTTTGTTTTTTCTAATATTTATATGCTTTAATTATATAAAAGAAATATGTATATTGTTTTTCTCTCTTTAGTCATATTGTAACATTTTTACAAAATTTGTAATGTATTTTCTAATACTAATCTCTATATTAATCATGTTTTAAGGTTTATTATGATTTATGATTTTGTTAAAATACTGGGTTGTCAATCTATTTGTATAGGAATTTCCTGATTGCAAATAAATTTATTATTATTATTATTATATATTTATTTTTATTTATTTATTTATTACATATATTTGGATTTAATTATGTACAATTTAAAGGGCCTGGTTTAGGTCGTCTTAGCTCTAACCAAATGAAAGCATTCCAAAAACTATAATAAGACGATAAAATTGTGCGCCTTCAAAATCTGTGCGCCCCAGGCTGCAGCCTAGTCAGCTTATCCGGTAATTGGGCACTGCAGTAATTCTGTAGCGTAAGACACAACTCACAAAATCAAAAATACTAAACTCAAAAGAAACTAGAACGATTTGTTTTATTTATATATTTTATTGACAAGAAAATTGACAGTTCAATATATTTTTTACAAAACAATAATACATAACTACTTTGATATTTGCAATCATTTATATTAATTCGTCACTTGTGCCTGGATAAGATGAGTTGACATTCACCTGACAATCAAGTGACAGGGACAGGATCGATATTTGATCGATTTTAAATTCAATGTAAACATGGACATTGTCAGTAGTGCTACCGTTATGATACGAAAATTAACTACAATTATTTCAAATAATTTTATATTCCCTAAAAGAAATAAGGATTTACTTTAATATGAATGTAAATTTCTTTAATATATATATATATATATATATATATATATATATATATATATATATATATATATATATATATATATATATATATATGTTTCTTAATACTAGTATTTTTTATTCCTTCTTTTTTAAAAAATAAATAACACCCTATAATTTCTATATGTTATACTGCATTTTATAAGGTATTTTTCGGGTCGATGACGTGAGTCTTCTGCTTGTTCATTTTTAGTATATATAGGTTTAGTCCATTCTGCCTATTGACTTATTTTAATAGTCATACGCACTTCTTATGCTCTTTACAGCGTAAACAGCTGATATCATAATGCATTTTTTACTCTGTTGAATGTTAAGTTTGTTATAACACAATTCTTTCGCTTTAATGGACAATATTTCAATATTTAACATAATAATTCGGGTATGTACTTTTGATTAATGTAAGATGTGTTTTCTGTAGTTATAACTTTCTAAAATTAATATTTAGTGAAATAATCATTTTTTTGTGACTTTGTAATTAACAATAATAATTTTAATATGTTTATGATGTACTTAAGGACCTATTTTTATAAACTAAATTATTGCTTGATAGTACAAAAAGCACAGGAACTTGTCTCCATATAAAGACTCCAATTCAGAATATAACAGTTTTATACCCAAATAGATATCAAATTGCAGAAGCTAAGAAATAATACCTAATGGCTTTATTGGAGTTCATACCACCAATCCATCGTGATTTTTATAATAAAATTAAATCCAGTATTCAGATAAATGACATAATGGCTGGTAACACAAGACTTATTTAATTAAAACGCTGTTTTAGGAAATGTCAAATTTCATTATTTAATAATAATAACTAATGTGTGGACCGTCATTATTTTTAGCTCCTCCTGTATCTTAGGACTGTTTCCGTTTTTTCTTCTTTAAATATACCATTTAAAAGCCCCACATTCAATCTAGTAGTAGAACAATCATCTCATTTTGCTAGAAAATGGACATACATGCTTTTTCCCTCTAGCTTTTCATATTTTCTTCATATTTTTTAAAATTACACAAAATTTATTTTACAAATATTACAAAACCAGCAATACATTGTGCTATGAATAAAAAATAATTAAACTATTATTAATTCATTTTTATGTTTATATTCGCTTGATGGTACCTACATATTTTAAAATATACAGGGTGAATATGAAATTTGGACATTAAATTTAACCAGTCGAGAGTAACATTTTTTTTTCTAAATCTTCTACTGTTAAAATTATTTAGAGATTTGTTAGATATTTAGTTACCCACCTACGATATAAACGACTGGGACAACAAAAACATACATCTTAATAGACTCATATGGTTCACAGATGGCTCAAAAACTAAATTAGAAACAGGCGCAGGAACTCTGGACAAAGGAACAGGGACAGGCTCTAGCTTTCCACTGGGCCGATATACGACAGTATTCCAGGCAGAACTACTAACTGTGCTAATAAGCTGTCAAGAGACTAGGCAGAGAGCCTATAAAAATAGGCAAATCTACATACACGCAGACAGTCAAGCAGCATTGACAGCGTTGAGATCGCATGTATTAAAATCAAAACTAGTTCTAGAATGCACTCACATTCTTGAGAAACTGGCAAAACACAACAAAGTTACTTTGATGTGGGTTCCAGGGCACAAGGATATAGAGGGAAATGAATAGGTTGATGAACTAGCCAAACAGAGAGAAAAAACCAAACCAGAATCCTACTGGTACATTGCATATGAAGCAGTTAAAGGGCACATTGAGAAATGGATAACAGACGAGCATGAAAAACATAGAAGGGACATTCCTGAATTGACACACTCTAACACTATCATATCGAGACCTATAAAAAAACACTCAACATCCCTACTTAATTTAAGTAGAGAAGGTATGAAAGCAACTACAGAGGTCATCACCGGCCACTGTAGATTGAATAAACATATGTACATACATACATGAGTCTAACCGAAGATCCCATGTGCAGGAAATGCGGAGTAGAAGATGAAACTCCGTTACATCTTCTAAGCGACTGCCAGGCTTCAATAAACAGGACTCCGACTATTAATCCTGAAGAAGTACACACATTGTCATGGGAGACTGTTTGGACTTCATAAGACCCAGTACTACCCCCTTTGTAAACCTTGGGAATGCACAATAGGTCCTAGAAGCCGTAGTGTGTCGAGTAGTATACCAAATAACACTCCATGAGAGTGTGCCGTGCTAGCTTCAGTGGAGTCGGTGGCGGTTCCAAAATTAAAGGAATTTGATAACATAAGAATAAACAGTAATTCTGATTTCCGAAAAGAACCGAGAAAAAGTGACCGTCAGTGGCGGCTCAGGGAGGCTAAGTCTTCTCATAACTTATCAGGATAAAAACTTTTTCAAAACACTTTTTTCATGTTTATTCTTCTTTCTATTTTAATTAATTTTTTATTAGTTACGTAATGTAAAATGATCTTAATTCGTAATTTTTCTGTATTAATCATGTTTCGCCTAATTATTAAACCGTTGTGCATACTACTAAACTATTGAACAAACCACTGATGTTAGATGTCTTAAGATCCTCGCTCTACGAGCTTGGATTTCAAACCGACATCTGCGGCAGTTATGATACTCATAATATTCTTAGGTATGTTAATAGCTATTACTATTTAAATTCCATGAAATGTAACAGCTGTAACTGCAATATATTATAAATTAAATTAAATACTGATACATCAAATTTACGATATTTCAAATACAAATTTTAATTGCAAACAATACGAATTATTGTAAACTAGTTTTAAGTCTTTGTTTAAACAATTAGTCATTATTCTTTTACCAGCTGCAAACTTTCTGAACTAGAAACTTTTTCTAACCTCTCAAAATACAGTTTGAAAACAATATTACTCCTTTTATATATTTATGAATACTGATGCTTTATGACTTTAAATGATAACAAAAATGAACATAACGTAATAATTCTCATAGTAAGTACATAAGCGAAATATTATAGCTGAAACTGTGCACACATAGTCGCGTTTTTTTACTACTTTTTACATGAGATCTCAGTTCGTTTCACCTCACCTAAGTTGCCTCATTAATTTTGACCGTTCTTTTTATCCAAACGGAGGTGAGACCAAAGTGAGAAGAGTTCCTCCCCCCTTCCCGATTCTTAGTCACCACTGGTGGTTATGCTTGTTGAGTTTTTAATCTTAGATGAATGGTGGGGATGAATGTTTTGCTGTCACGGGCTGTCACATACAATTAGTTTGGTTATTGTAAAGATTATTTGTTTATTCCATTAATAAATATTATTATTATTTGAAAAATAAATAAATACGCAGACAATTTTGTGAAAAATAATATAGCAATGAGACGTAAACTTCATAGAATTGAAAATTACGTGGAATTTATTGACAACTTGCACGACCGTTGGTGGCAACACCGTCGCCAACTACACGTGCGTTTGATTTAGTACTCTTAACTGCCATTCGTATTACTTTTGCAGGCGTCTTATACAATTTTGCAAATATAACACATTTCTGTAAAATTATTATATAAAAAAAAACAACCGATTAATTTTGTATAGAAGGTATTTTAATAAACTAGGCATTATTAAAAAAATAAAACGTTATATTTAAGCGAAAATAAGGATAAGTACTGCCGAGGTTAGATTTCTACATGAAAATCCGACCTCAAGCTGTAAAAGGTACCAAGGTACGTTAATAAATTGAACATTACTAAATATGTGTCTAGTATATTTTTTAATTAGGCGAAAACGTAATAATGCACAACATATTACTGTATAATTTGCGGGAGAGGCAATACCTATTCTTTGATACATTTTGTGCTGTTTACAAACTGGTGCACTAAAATCGGCTTCTGATGAAATTAAAATTGTCATCTACGAAGATAATGCATTAAAAACTTTATATATTTCATTGATATTTTAATTCGAAATAGAAACTCTTTATTGCACCCGTCAAAGTTTAATTTTGTACTGATTGTACTAGCGATAACTATAATATTTTCACCGACGTTACGATAATTTTGAAAGCCGACAGTCCTCTTCATGACTTTAATGTCAAATCAGCCAGAGTACTAAATCACACAGTTACAAATTATGCCGCCAGATGTCATGGCACTTGGTGTCAGTTTTGAGTAGTACCCCACAATTTAAACAATATTTTAGAATGTGTCGTACTACATGTTATCATGTAATCGACAGAAAACAGAAGTCCAAATAATGCCCACTCATAGTTTTGGGCGATCCAAAATAACTCCTGAAAATATCGTGGTTGACCGTTGAAAATCTACTGTCAAATTCAAATTGTACACACGTGGTACACACACAGACAACATCCAGCCGCATCTAGTCGTTGAAGTTACCAACAAAATTTGTCTTTTGTCATTCTTTTTATTTCATAAAAATCTCACTTGATCTCAACTCAGTTCATGTCAAACTCATCTCATTTTGAGATGAGGCAAATGATAAAGAGAACGCGACTATTACTTTTAGGTTACCCTACGAATTGGAATTGAGACCGTAACAGGTCTCATCGCTGCTGCTTTCTGCTGTCTGAATTCAAGCTCGATTTACACGGCATAAAAATTGTCGGATGGTGTTTGCGTATTACATAAATATTCTTTGCATGCATTATAGGATTATATTTCTAATTGATACCACAATAATGATTTGATTATTACAATGATTAATTTTGTATTTCAAGGGGGGGTTACGTCCATTGTTGGACAAAGGCCTCCTCCATGGATTTCCATATGCTTCGGTCCCTAGCTTGTCTCCACCATAAGGTGCCTGCCGACGCTTTTATTTCGTTGTTTGTCATTGCCTTTGTTTTGCTGAGGTTTATTATGAGACCTGCTTTTTTGCTCTCTGTTATTAATTCCTGGAGCATTTCCGTTATTTCTTCTGCATTATGAGCAAAAAGGACAATATGGTCAGCGAATTTCAAGTGATTTAATCTCTATCCGTTTATATTTATTCCTTTTTCACTCCAGTTCAGTTTTTTACCTTCCGTCACCTTTAGGTAAGGAAGGTATTGTCTTTGGTCAAAAAATTCGGTGGTGAGTTTTTGATGAATAAGCACGTTTTAGGGTCCCTAGAATACGATTTTACTATTTTTACGATGATGTCTGTATGTGTGTGTGTGTGTGTGTATGTGTGTGTGTGTGTGTGTGTGTGTGTGTGTGTGTGTGTCTGTGTGTGACAAAATTTTCTAATGCGATAACTCTAATACTACAATTCCAAAAATTATAATTCTTTCGTATTTCTCTTCGTTACATCCATGTGAAGAGCTGATTAGATTTTGGTTATAATTGGTCAACCGGAAGTACCCTCATTTGAAGATTTTAACAGTTTTTCTTGAAAAAACGATGTTAAATATCATTTTTTCACATTTAATGTTATTATAAATATTAAAGAATTATTTATTTTCTATACGATTTGAATGCATTTTGTACTTCATATTAAATGGACATAGAGTTAAAAAATTATAAAGAAATTAAATATCATATTATATTAGTCAGCTTTGCTATAACTCTGGAAACAGCTGCTACATTAAGAAAATTCTGATTGAAAGGTGTCAGTGTCAAGTGCAGTTGACAGTATGTTTATGTTATAATTTTACTGGAAATATAGGATCTTTTGTTAGAAACTTTCTGTATGGAATTTGTATAAAATACATACAACTGTCTTAAGGTAGTGTACAAGAAATATAATCTTTTGCAAGGAACTTTCTGTATGACATTTATACAAAATACATAGAACTGACGGAAGGTAATGTGCTGGCCACATCAGATTTTTTAATATATGTTCTAGTACAGCTGTGAAAATGTATGGTGATGCTGGATCGCCCTGTCTCACACCCTTTTCTACTCTGAATATTTGCCCTGGCCTGTCTAACTGTATATTGGCAGTACAGTCTCTGTATATGTTCTTTATAATGTTTATGTATTGCTGGTTTATTTGTAATGCTTCCAAAGTTTCAAAAATGTAATTATGGTTGATTGAATCGAATGCTTTGGTGTAGTCTATAAATAGAATATTAAGTTTCATGTTATATTCTCTCGTCTTTTCAATCAGTAAGTTTATGGTATGCAAGTGGTCCACCGTAGAAAAGGAGCTTCTGAAGCCTGCTTGCTCAACAGACTGATTTTCGTGAATTATAGGAGTTTTTCTTCTTAAAATTACTTTTATAAATATTTTGTAGATGCCGGAGATAAGGCTGATTGGTCGGTAGTTTTCAATATTGTTCTTATTTCCTTTTCTATGAAGCAGTATAATAGATGAATGTTTGGAATATTACCTGTCTGTAAAATTTGGTTGAATAGTTTTTCTAGTATTGGCAGAAGTTCTTCATTTAAGCGAATGATTTCAAATGTTATACCATCCGTGCCTGGACATTTATTGTTTTTGGTTTCTTTTATAGCTTGCCGAATTTCTGAGATTAAAATTTCTGGAACAGGTTCCGTGGAGCAGCTTCTTATTCTGTCTACTTCTGTCTTGGTTTCTCCACTGTATAGTTTTCTATAAAACTCTGTTGCGATTTCTGTAATTTTAGGTCTATTGTATTGTTCAGTACTGTTTTGTGTTAAGCTAGTTATCCAGTTTTAACTTCCATTTATTTCTTTGTAAAGTTTTTTTGTTGAGCCACTTTCTGAGATGATTTCTTGTGCTAATTTTGAATTGGACTGCTTAATATAATTTTAAATTGATTTTTAACTAATTTTCTTATTTCGGCGTATTCAACTCTTTGGCTTGCATTTTTATTTTTGATTATTTTTAAATTTTCTCTTTTTTTAACCAAATTTATTGTATTTTCTGATAGCTTACTCTTGCGTGTTTTCTTTATTATTTGCTTTATGGGTGAAGTTAGTATTTTTTCTATACTATTATACAAGTCTTGAGTATTTTGACTGGTATTTTCTGTAATAAATTCTTCAATCCTTCTGAGTATTTCTTCTTTGTATAGCTGTTCCGTTGTTTCATTAATATGTATAGTTTTTTTGTTATGATTTTTAAGTTTTTGATATCTTATTGACTTTGTGTCTATTTGAAAAGTAGTTCTTAATAATTTGTGGTAGCTATTAAATTCCAGTTTACCTAAGATTTCAAATTTTTTTACGCATTTTATATTTTTAATAGCATGTAGTCCATTTCGTACATTTCTCCTGATGGCGATATGTAGGTCCATTTTCTATGTGTCTTCATTTGTGAGAAGGAGTTTATTATCTTTAGCTGATTTTGTAGAGCAAATTCTATTAAAGTGTTACCTCGATCATTTCGGATTCCGTAGTTCTATATTCACATTATGTTTTCTTCTCAAAATTATTTTTTTCCGATTCTGGTGTTGAAATCGCCCATTATACCTAATTAATTCGTTTGTGTTGGTTCTAGCTTATTCTATCGTATTTGTTAGATTTTCGTAGAAATCTTGAATTTCGTGTTCCGTTGAAGCAGCTGTTGGTGCATGTATTTGTATTAGGAGGATGGTGAAACTTTCTTTAATTTTTATTTTTAGTGTTGCAATTCTTGAGGAAACTGGTATAAATTCTTCGATTAGATCTGACCTAATCTCGTTTATATAGAATTCTTAATATAAAGAAATTTAATTGCAACAAATGACGGGACTCTGAATTGCTAAAACCGCTAAAATAAAAATTTTCATAGCTGTTGCTACAGCACTAAGTTATCAGCAAATACGTGGACCGACTTGTCAATTTACGGGGTTGTAAAAATGCTAAAAAAATATGCGATTTCGAAAAAAAAGTTATTAAGAAATATTGTTGCTCTGGTTAAAATTAATGTACTTATTTCATTTACATCCTGTATATTAAAATGTAAGCATCTTCGTTTGAAGGAAAATAAAAAAGGGTCCTTAAAGACGTGCAAATCAAAATTTCACATAATTTCATATTCATATCAAGGGAAGTCGCCTTGGTGGCTGAGCGGATAAGCGCACATCTCGTTGCTCGCAGTGACGTCACCCGAACCATGTTCCGTGCGTTCGATCCCCGTCGACCGACAATGTCTGATTTGTCGTAAAATAATAAATACAGCTACTTGTATTTATCACACTCGGATGCTATAAGCTGGCCACTTATACATCTTAAAATAAATGTAGCAATGGCTGAAATTCAACCGGCAGTACGGCAGTGGTAAAAACACTGCGGCTCGGTGAGTCCGGTTGGAAGGGTAATCGGCGTCAGCTGTATACAAGCCCTAAATAGATAGATAAAAGGAAGTGGTTAGAGTAACGAACGCGGGACCGTGTTCAAAAAATTAATATCTCAAATTTACTTGGTTTTCGCAATTTCTCTAATATACCCCAACATTACCCAACCTAACGCCCAAACTCAGGCTTGGAAAACGCGGGCCAAGTATTATGCTTTAGGCTAGGTTATTGTTGTTCTCTTTAGTGTAATATAAAAGCAACCTTAGTAAGCTATTCAACAACGGTCCCGCGTTCGTGTCGGGATTTGAATTTTTAACAACGGTCCCGAATGTTAAGACACATCTCTTCGACGTTTCTAGTACTAAACGAGGTACTAAATCACGCCATTTGGAGTTTTGTACAATAACCATTTGTATATGCATTTTTCGGGAAAACATAAACATCTTTAAAATAGTCTACTAATGGGGCAACTTTGCCCTAATTTAATCGCCTTCGTATCTCTTAGAGTTTACGAGATCGCAATGTGAGCCTCGAAAAACAGACATATTAAATTAAGAAACTTAAGTTTTATTACAATTTTGCTCGCCGTGTCGCCCCTGACCAAGTGTCGCCCGTGTGCGATACACACATCGCACCCTGTGACGGCGCACCCCTGTAAATATGTAATTAAGAGGGGCGTTTAATAATTTCATGCTGATGCTTTGAGTTTTGGTTAAGTGAAATATAAAGGATGACACTGAAAAACGGGCCATTCAAAATAACTTTTTTATTTATTTTTTAATTTTCTTACTAGTAAACTAGGTTTAGGGGCTCTCTAATCATGGTATTTAACATGATAGTAGTGCTTCCGATTTAACCGGAAGTGACATTACTTTCATATTTGACATGAGATTCCCTACGAATTACAATTTCAACGATATGCTTGAAGCACGCTTGAAGTTAATTTTTGTTGAAGAGGTAAATTACAAAAGACATTAATTTTTTTATTTTTTTGTACTTTTTTGTCCTAATCCATAGCTTTATTACAAAAACCGAAAAGTGTATAATTTTTAAATTTACATTATTTCGCTTATACAAAGGGCTACTTTAATAATATTAGTTGTGCTAGACGCAGAATTTGATTCTCTAAAACTATTATTTGAAGCATT
>OY720459.1:11904934-12007434 GCA_963082715.1 Harpalus rubripes | reverse complement strand
TTCCTATAAATTGCATTCAAATTAACGCTCAGCATTCAAGGAAGGCAATAAATAATCTAATACAGCTGATTGAAGAAAGAAACATAGATATTGTATTTATGCAAGAACCTTATACATTTAACAACAAAGTAACGGGAATACCAACTAAATTCACAGTATATGAATCAAGGGATGCTAATAAGAGGACTGCAATTATAACAAATAGCAAAGTTTTGGATATTATGCTAATAAAACAGTTTACAGATAGAGATTGTGTTACTGTGGTAATTATATGTGGTAGCCTAAAAATTTATGCAGCAAGTCTCTATTTTGATGGTAACAGTGATATTGAAGAAGATTTAAGAAAGGTAGAACACATACTATCATTTGCGGGGCAAACTCCTTGCATTCTATGTGCTGATAGTAATGCTCGGTCGCAGACATGGTATGATGTGTTAACAAACCCAAGGGGAAAAAAGTTAGAAGATTTCTTATTGAGTCAGCAGCTATATATTGTTAATGAAGAAAATGATGTTCCAACATTTTCAACACAAAGAGGAAGTAGCTATGTGGATCTAACTATAGCAAACACAGAATCCGTTTCTTTTATTAAAAACTGGGAATGTGGAAAAGAAGAAAGTGCCTCTGACCACAGTCTAATTACATTTCAAATTAATGAAAATAACAATATTCAACAAAATGAGTTTATTAGGAAGAGATATTTAATTAAACCAGAAAAGTTTCAAGATTTCAAAGAAAATTTAATCCTATCTTTAATATCTGTGTTTCAGTTAGTTAGTAGAGCAGATGACATACTACAAATTGACAATGAATTAACAGAGGCGATAAGACAAGCTGATAATTTGGAGGAATTTATGTTGCTCTTTCAAAACGCACTAGATTGTGCGTGCGGAAAGACTTTTAAAATTTCAAAGCCAATGAAAATAAACCACAAAGGAAAAACAGTCCCATGGTGGAATACAAAACTGACCATCATGCGAAATAGAATTAATGCTCTGAGAAGAAGATTTCAACGTACAAAAAATAACGTTATGTTAAGACAAGAAAGGAAAAATATATATTTCGAAGAAAGAAAAAAATATTTACTGGAAATAAAAAACGAAAAATTTGAATCATGGAAGAAATATTGCGATTTGACAGATAAAGTTAATCCATGGAACGCGGTCTATAAAATAGCATCAGGAAAGATGAAAACCAAAACTACTTTGAACACAATACAAAAACCTGATGGATCTTACACTAATGACCTGAAAGAAACACTAACATGTATGATTAAACACTTTGTACAAACAGATAATGAAGAAACAGATAGTCCTAAACACAAAAAAATGAGAGAAATAAGTGAAGAACCTATTTTTACTGAGAATGATAAAGAATTTTCCGTTTCTGAAGTTGGGGATGTTATTAAAAATATGAATGTGGGAAAAGCACCTGGAGAAGATGGAATAGATAGCAATGTATTTAAGCAAGTATACGACACATTACCATTTTTTACAACATCCATTTACAATGAATGTTTAAAAAGAGGAAAGATCCCAAAAATGTGGAAACGAACAATGATAATACCTATAGGAAAACCAGGAAAGGAAGCAAGTAATGAATTATCAAAATTTAGACCTATAAGCCTATTGAACATAGGAGGCAAAATTCTTGAAAAACTGTTAATAGAACGAATTATGTATAATTTTTATACCAATAAAATATTGAATAATAATCAATTTGGATTTACACCACAAACAAGTACTATTGATGCAATGCTGACGGTTACGAACTTCGTTGAAGAAGGATTGAGAAACAAGGATGTAATAATAATTGTTAGTCTAGACGTCCAAGGAGCTTTTGATGCTGCATGGTGGCCATCAATTTTGTGCGCATTAAAAGAATACAAGTGTCCGAAAAATTTATATAACTTAACAAAAAACTATTTTAAAGACAGAGTAGCCATATTACAGACAAACAGCGTCAATCTAGAAGAATCTGTAAGCAAAGGCTGTCCACAAGGATCGTGCTGCGGGCCAGGATTTTGGAATATTAACTATAATTCTATACTTAACATCAAATATACAAAAAAGACAAAAGTAGTGGCATTTGCAGATGATTTATTAATTGTTACAAAAGGTAAGACACTTTTAGAGGCAGAAAACATAATAAATTTAGAAATTAACAAAATTGAAACTTGGGCAGATGATCATAAAATTATTATTTATTCGTATCGAACTACATAACTATACAAGTATGTTAATTCGTAGTGGCAGAATTAATTATTAGTAAAAACCAATAACCGTGGTCGCGACGAAACGCTTCTGCCTTGACCCGTTTCTCCATCCTGTGGTCCATACTATAGTATCAATTGATTCTCTTTCTTGACATCTTGACAGCTATCATTTCCAAATATCTTCAACAACACTTTTCACAAATTTTGAGTTCTTGATGGATATTTTATATGATAAACACGCTAATTTTTTTTTATTGAATCGATGTATAGTTCTTATAACAATTTAAACTTGAATTTTACACAATGATTTTACAAAAGAAATGCACAAAATATCAATAAAATGAAATTTAATGAACAAAAGTCACAAGTATTATTGGTAACTAAGAAAAGAAATGTAATTGGGAAACAGGTTGAAGTTTATTTAAATAATGCATTAATAATACAAACTAAAGAAATAAGATATTTGGGTGTAATTTTGGATGAAAATTTTAGTTTCGATAAACATGCAGAACACATAACTAAGAAATGTAAAAATCTCATTAATGCATTATTAAGGTCAGCTCGTGTCACATGGGGATTAAAACATGAAGCATTGAAAATAATTTATAACGGAGCTATACTCCCGCTTTTGGCATATGGTATACCGGTGTGGATAAAGGCTTTAAATAAGAAGAAAAATGAACAAAAAATTATACAAGCACAAAGACTAATAAATATACGAATTGCAAAGGCGTGCAGGACATTATCGTATGAGGCATCGTGTATAGTTGGGGGAGTAATACCAATCATATTTAAATTACAAGAAATAAATGAGATCTACAGAGCAACAAAAGGTATAGATATTAATTATAGCATGTATGACACTCCGACACCAAAAGAAGAATGGCTTCATCCAACTGAAATTCCACAAATACTAGAAGCTGAGCCAAATAAACAGTTTACTTTTAATGCTTACACTGATGGAAGTAAAATGGAATCAGGAGTAGGACTAGGAGCTATTATATTTAATGGAGATAAAATTATTGCCAGTATCCAAGAAAAAATTTACCAAAAATGTAGTAATAATCAGGCCGAAGCTTTAGCAATACTAAGAACTTTAGAGGAAATTGAAAAATTTAACAGAATAGAATATGTGCATCGGACATTAGTAATACACACAGATAGTAAAATTACACTAGATTCTTTTAAAAATAGGAAAAATCACAGTAGACTTATTGAAGAAGTAAGAAGAAAAATGAATTTGCTTTCAGGTAGAGGGTGGACAATATGCTACAAATGGGTTAAAGCACACAGCGGAATAGAGGAAAACGAAATGGCGGATCAATTGGCTAAGGATGCAACAAAACTTTCTAATACAAGGGTTAAGTACAACAAAATTCCAAGAAGTGTAATAATAACAGAGATAGAAAATAAATCTTTGGAAAAGTGGCAAAATCAATGGACCCAAAGTAGCAAGGGACGACAAACGTGGGCATTTTTTCCGGATGTTAAAAATAGACTAAAGCTTAAAATTCCTGTAACTCCCAACTTTACAGTTATGACGACGGGACATGGTAGACTAAAGAGTTATTTGAAGAGGTTCAAAATTAGTGACACTTCGGAGTGTTCATGTAATAATGGTGATCAAACGGTGGATCACTTACTTTATAATTGTATTAAACTTAGAAATCAAAGAAAATTATTCATTGAATCATTATTGCGGCGTGGCGGTGACTGGGACATATCAAAACAAGAACTTATGAATAAACATTTGAAAATATTTTTGCAATTTGTGAACAAAATTAATTTTGATATATTATAAATAAGTGAACTAAAACTAAAGTACTAGGCTAAATTAAATAAAATGTAATTATATAAGTTTAGATAAGGAAATATCTGTTAGAAATAATTAAGAATTTCAAAGCATGTAGTATTACTCTGTAATGGAGCATGCTGACAATAAAGTTTTGTTAAATAAAAAAAAAAAAAAAAAAAAACACACACACACGCACACGCACACGCACACGCACGCGCACGCGCACGCGCACGCGCACGCACACACACACACGCACGCACGCACGCACGCACGCACGCACGCACGCACGCACGCACGCACGCACGCACGCACGCACGCACGCACGCACGCACGCACGCACGCACGCACGCACGCACGCACGCACGCACGCACGCACGCACGCACGCACGCACGCACGCACGCACGCACGCACGCACGCACGCACGCACGCACGCACGCACGCACGCACGCACACACACACACACACACACACACACACACACACACACACACACACACACACACACACACACACACACACACACACACACACACACACACACACACACACACACACACACACACACACACACACACACACACACACACACACACACACACACACACACACACACACACACACACACACACACACACACACACACACACACACACACACACACACACACACACACACACACACACACACACACACACACACACACACACACACACACACACACACACACACACACACACACACACACACACACACACACACACACACACACACACACACACACACACACACACACACACACACACACACACACACACACACACACACACACACACACACACACACACACACACACACACACACACACACACACACACACACACACACACACACACACACACACACACACACACACACACACACACACACACACACACACACACACACACACACACACACACACACACACACACACACACACACACACACACACACACACACACACACACACACACACACACACACACACACACACACACACACACACACACACACACACACACACACACACACACACACACACACACACACACACACACACACACACACACACACACACACACACACACACACACACACACACACACACACACACACACACACACACACACACACACACACACACACACACACACACACACACACACACACACACACACACACACACACACACACACACACACACACACACACACACACACACACACACACACACACACACACACACACACACACACACACACACACACACACACACACACACACACACACACACACACACACACACACACACACACACACACACACACACACACACACACACACACACACACACACACACACACACACACACACACACACACACACACACACACACACACACACACACACACACACACACACACACACACACACACACACACACACACACACACACACACACACACACACACACACACACACACACACACACACACACACACACACACACACACACACACACACACACACACACACACACACACACACACACACACACACACACACACACACACACACACACACACACACACACACACACACACACACACACACACACACACACACACACACACACACACACACACACACACACACACACACACACACACACACACACACACACACACACACACACACACACACACACACACACACACACACACACACACACACACACACACACACACTGACATCATCGTAAAGGTGACGGAAGGTAAAAATTCATTTCAATATCTAGGCATTTATTAATAAGATAATTTATTGTAGGTTTTTGAAACAAATAATGTTTCCAACCGTTGTGACTCTAATACAAGAGAAAATGGAAGTAGAATATTCCCTTAATGTTGACAATTACTACGTTTACATGCAGTTTTGAAAATGGCTTCAGTTTTCAGTCAAAATTATACAAAACTGTTTACATGCAGTTTTCAAAACAAGTTTAAAAATTGATTTGAAATCAGTTTCGGCGCATGCGCATTTAGCTGTTGTAAGTGACAGATCCTCTTCACTCCAAATACTTCGTTTTGCTATTATTCCAATTATTTTTTATACTTCGTACCACTACGCAGTAAAACTACACAAATGTCAGTATATTTGAAGGTTAGTAACACAAAGCGACAGAAACGTTATGCTCTGTACGCATACGCAGTATCGAATCTGCATTTTAAGTGTTTACATGAGTAGTTTTGAAACTAGTTTTCAAGTCCAACCCATGAATTTTAGTTTTGGTTTGAGATAATTTAATACCGTTTTGACACTGCACACATGGCGTTTTCAAAACTAAAAACGTTTTAAAAACGGTTTCAAAACTGCATGTAAACTCAGTATATAAGAATAAAAACAACAGTACCTTTTGAAAGTTCACTAAGATCATTAACTATTTGACATTTGTCAATGAAAATTATTTATAACTCATAATGTATAAAACAAAGACGGAAACCCCCACGTCATGCTTTCACTATTCGCATAATATAAAGCTGACGGCACATTCCAGTGGTATATATTGAGTTCAGTGCATATGGTTCAAATCGCTAGGGAAGTGAGAAAATTGATGACGTCATATTGTTACCATGGTTTTATTGTAGAGATTTAATTTTCTAGTTTGATATAAGGTGGAGTATGACAGGACTTTATCATGTTTGACATTTATTTTATTTGCAATAATTTTGTGTTCGCTGATATAAAATATACTGTGTAAATATTATTCATCAAAATTCGTAGTGACATTTATTTCGCAATTGAATAATTATGATGAAATGTCAAAACTGATAGTACCTATAACCTATATTATGGAAATTTCGTTATTCATCAAATTTCGAAGTATTAGTTATTTAGTAATAATAAACCAATTAAATAAATACGATATAAGTGTAATAGATAAAATATACCTCTTTTTATTGTCGAAAAGCAATATGTTGCAATAATTGTCAGCAATCTTAAGCCTTATTCACAATACGAAATTAGTACTTAGTGTTAGTAGTTATGGTTAGTATTTATAATTAATGGTTAAAGATTGGTAAACAGCGTTTACAATATACGAAATTAACAATTATAAATAACAATTTTTGTTGGCAAAATAGTACATTTGATTCAAAGTTTTTAAGAGTTGGTTTGATTTAATACTTCTTGTTTAGTAGATTTGACTATTATTTAATAGTTCTGTATCTTTCTCTTTTTGTATAAAAAAGTACACCAGAATAAGCTTTTATTGCCTACAACATACAAAACTGATATTTTTATAATACGCACATTTTAAAAATGTTTATTTATAACAGAACAATAAAGTCAATAGGTACCTTTCAAATTATACTTCAATTTAACAAAAATGTAATTTATTTCTTTTTAAAAAAACTGTCAAACTCAACAAATGTCAAAACATCTTTCTCTGTTCTGTGATTGGTTACTCTGTTAAATACTAACCATAAGTTTGGAGCTTACAAAGTCTTGCGCTAACTGAACTTAGTGCGGACCTGGGCTGCGCTAATTTCGTTATTGTAAACGCTAAACTACAACTACGTATGCCAAGCTTTCTGCGCTAATCGTAACTACTAATACTAACCACTAATTTCGTGTTGCGAATGAGGCTTTAGGGACTCGTCTTTGTTGTTGGCGACGAAATGTCATATAGAGGCGCTGCGTTTATTTAAGATGGCCGACTTATATAAGGATTCTGAAACTCAGCGTTAAACAACGACTGACGTTGTTTAACCCAAGTGATTTAACGCTCAATCATTAAAATGGCATTCTGAAATTAAGAACGTTAAGATACAGTGTTAATTAACGCTAGTGTTAAATAACGTCAGCGTGAATAATATATTCTGTAGATCTTTCCACATTTTATTAATTTCAACCAATGACTACTCTTATTACTTATATATAAAAACAAAATTTCTGTCACTTGAAATTGACAGTTAATAACAGTGTATGATACATATATTCAATTTATCGTGACCATAATGAATGCATTAATTCTCCTGGCAGAAGAGCGAGAAAAACGACGACAATTTATACAATTAAGAAGAAATTTGAGGCAACACTTAAATATATTAAATATACCTGAAAGAAGATTTGTGGAATTATTCAGATTTCCACAAAACATCATTTTCAATTTCATAAATAATTTAAGGGAACATTTGACACGCCCAGCGACTGTGGCCGGTATAACACCAGAATTAAAAATTTTGGTAGCGCTAAGATTCTTTGCAGTTGGCAGTTACCAGAGATGTGTCGGGCAAGATTTTAATCTTGGTGTAAGTCAATCTACTGTAAGTAGATGCATAAAAGAAGTGGCTGTAGTAATGGAGAGAGAATTACTCCGAGTTTGGATAAAATTTCCAAATACGGCAGCACAAAAAACAAATCTAAAACAAAAGTATTTACTCACATATTTGAGTTAAATGGTATTTATCTCAAAAGTAATATTTTTAAGGTACATGAATAAATTTAATTTTCCTGGCTGCATTGGTTGTATTGACGGCACACATGTCGCAATTTTAAAACCTGCTAGAGAAGCTCATAACTACATGAACAGAAAAGGTTTCTACTCAAAAAACGTTCAAATTGTATGCATAAAACCAAAATGTTTTTGCCTACCTAATGAATACCTAATGTTTTTAATTAGATTTGCGACGCTGATTTAAGAATTTTAAATGTGAACGCAAGACATGCAGGGAGTTCACACGATTCTTACATTTGGAGACACAGTGGTGTAAGAGAATATTTAGAAGCTTGCTTCACTGAGGGAGACAGAAGTTCGTGGCTCCTCGGTAATAATTTATAAATAACTCCTTATTGTAGAATTATAAGTTCTGAATTATGATTTAAACTAAGTACTAATAATAGTAAGAATCTGAACATTGCTACATTCTTAAATTTTGAAACTTACCCCTACAGCGTAATATCCAGTATTAGTTTTCAGCAAGTACTCGTGAATTTACGGGGTTTATGAGATTGTTACACCCGAGTTGCGATAGATGTTTCTGTTATGTTTGATATATATATATATATATATATATATATATATATATATATATATATATATATATATATATATATATATATATATATATATATATATATATATATTAATTTTAAATGAATTTCAAAGGTGATTCTGGATATCCCCTTGAGCCATGGCTTATGACTCCTGTTTTGGGTGTAGTGCCGAATTCTCCCCAAGAACGGTATAACAGTAGACATGCTACCGCTAGAAACTGTGTTGAAAGGACAATAGGCCGTCTGAAAATTAAATTTAGATGTTTATTAAAAGAAAGGGTTTTGAGATATTCTCCTCGCATGGCAGGCCTACTAGTAAATGCATGCAGCATATTACATAATATTGGCATTGAAAATAATATTATGTATGAGGAAGAAGAAGTAGAAGGAAACGATAATGAAGAAATAGAAGATATAGACATACCAGAAAATGTAAATGAAGGAAATGTAATGCGAAACCAATTAATAAGACATTTTGCATAAACAATAATTTAAAACATGAATAAGTTTAATATTTATTTATTTATTAAGTTTTCTAACGCAGCAGCTATTCTTGCTAAATTACTATTTTGTTCAGTCATATTTTCATTTATGTTATTTAACGTTGTATTCATATTTAGTAATATATTGGTTTGAGCTTGAACTATGTTTTCAATGTTTTTTCTTTTTTTCTTTTTAACTGGCTCATCATTCATTCCGAGAGGAACAGGAGGAGGTGAAGATCTTGAAAATTCGGAGGGAATTTCTAAATTACATTCTAAATTATTATCAAATATTACTTCCACATTTTCAATATCAACGGGATAATTCACAGGTTCTATAGGATTATCATCTGAAATCTTTGAACACACATTTAAAGAAAAGTTAACAATTAAAAATAGTTAAACAATTACAGGAAACGCTTCGGGTGTTTCACCATCACCATCTATCATACTATGCCCCAACAAATTTAACAATTTTTCTTCTAAATCTGAAAGCTTTCCAACGAAATCATCAGTTCCACCCCCGGTTTTTACCATGGACTGCTTAATTTTTGACGCTTTAGTTTTCGTGTTATGCTTCCAGTCTTTCCAAGCCTAATTCAAAATAATTATAATAAGAAAAGAAATATTTCGAATTTTAAATAACACAAAAGTGACCCCTGCGGTGCATTCTCTACACCAGTAATGAGAGAACGTGGGGTTGACACCTGGTAAATGCCCTCACGATACAAATATGACCATCATTATTGAAATCTGTGTACACCGCAGATTGACACACCGTACACCCGAATCGATATTTAGAATTTGAATTTGGCGTTCAGCTGGCTGAAGAAATATTTGTACAAATACAACTTTAAGAATAAAATTTATTGAGGGTTTTGGGATATTTTATAATTAAAATTTACAGACGATATTTTTAGTCTCACTAATAAAAAAAAAACAAACAAATATTAGATAGAGGTGTACGCATGATTGCTTATGAGTTTTTATATACAAATAAAACAGGCATCGACTCTAAAAGGAAGATAAACATTTCTTTAGAAAACTAAAATATCGTACCTTTTGCCACTTCATTGGATCTCTTTTAGGCCCAATTTCACAATTTAATATCTGGGATAATTCGTCCCATTTTCTTTTAACATCTTCTTTACTTTCGCCACATAATTTTCCTAATGAAAAATTTCTATTTTTTTCCATAAAATCGAGCATTTTGTCGTACTGCTGCTGTGTTGTCCGCGGTGCTTTTCTACCAGACACTAAATTGTAATATTTGTAAATTGTTAGGTTAGATTTCAAGAAGTTATTAAATGTTAAAAAGTTACACGTATATATTGCATTATTTAAACAATGCCATGTAATAATATACATTTTATACTTACTTTTTTTAATTTTGAACGATAATTAATTCCTTTTACTGAATTTATTTTTAGATGTGACAATACGAATGTTGTCGACTACGACTTCACGCGCGAACTCTCTTTGCGTAAACTTAACGCCTGCTAGCGGCGTGAACGTTAACTAACACTTGCTTTCAGAATGCCAAAATTTAAAATTTGGTGTTATTTAACGTTTAACGCTCAAAGTTAATTAACGCTGAGTTTCAGAATCCTTATATTAGTTGGTAATTTGGTAATTTTCGGAGGGTTCGCAAGTTTGCCGCTTGGTGGCTACGGATTAATTTCAGTCGCGAATAGCAAAATGCACAATATAATACCCAGAATTAATAAAACTATCAACACATAACGAAACACAATTTATCGACGCCATAATCACCTCAATCACATGATTGACAGAATGACATGAATATTCAAATAATTCAAATATTTGGAAATGTCGCCCGTTACCGCGGTTACAATACAGTTTCTATTTCATGTTTTGCCGTTGGTTGGACGGAGATAGCGTATACCCTCTGGAACACCGACGGTAATAAGATAGCGAATGGAAGTCTCATATATACCATGTGTGTACGACAAAGATGCTAGATAAAAGTTTTGTAATTCTTGCATCAGAAATTGATGACGTGGGAATCAACTGGGAGGTACAGAGTGTATGTATGTATGTATGTACTCGTATGTATGCGTTGATGAATATGGACATGACGAAAGTCGTGTGCTTGAATAGAAATGTAAGGCGCGGAATGATTGTTGCATGAATCCTTCATTCGCGTTTGCGAAACCACCATATGCGAAAAGCGTGCTTTTGTGTCTGTATGTACAGGGTGCGGCAAAATAACCTCCCTAAGTCCTTAGTTTTAAAGGTGAATAAAAAAATATGGGACGTTTTTTCTAATGTGGTTTTAAGAATAATATTGACCAAGTGGTGTGTGTCATTTTCCAAACACTTTTGCAAGCGACTTAGGAAGTTTCGCATAAGTCTTTCGAGCATTTCTGGGGTACACAGCAGCTTTCTATGCGGATTGCCTTCTTTAGGGATTGTAGGTTCCTCGGTTCTGATATTACCTCACAGAAAAAAGTCACACGGTGTTATATCTAGCGAGCGCTCGGTCCAAGGACTATCGCCTCTCAGAGAAATCATGCGCCCGAGAACATTTTTATGAAACCTACATTGATGCTCGCGCTGTGTTGGCCGTGGCTCCATCTTGCTGAACTAGGACATTTCCCTACGTCGATGTTTTCGGATGTTCGAGCAGTCCATGGTTGTCCACGTCCTTTATTGATAACAGATCCCGTTTCCCTAAAGTTTTTTTTTTACCTACAACATAATCGATTTTTGCAGCAGAACTATATACTATAAATAAATAGGCAGAAGACGCACGTCATCAATAAATATTACTAAATAATGATGGTACTTATTACCACGTTTACATGAGGTTCTATTTTATTCTAGAAAATGCAATGCAATGCGTGTTGCATAACTTACTATGTACAATACACAATTAAAACATCAAAAAACTAAATTATTTTTATTATTAATGATAAGCATACATAATTATACAGCCAGATGCTGCCTTCCCAATTCCCTACTCCAAGCTTCCCGGTCATACGCTAGATGCTAGATCGTTTTCCAGGTTCCGTTGTCTCATCGCTCCTCTCACCTCCTTGTTCCAAGATTGGTCGTTCCTTCTTCTTTCCTGGTGGTACCCACAGGAATATACGCTTTGGCCAGCGATTAAAGTACTACACTAGAAATCTTTGACCACGGACGATTTTGCAAGGTTACAGGCGGAGGTAGCAAGTAGACGTGATCAGAAACATTCCCCTACTCCGTAAAATAAGCGTGCAAGGGCGAATACTTCCCAGCAGGTAGCAAGTCATCAGTATTCAATGATCAACGGGTGTTCTATGACACGCTGTCTCAAAACTTGATATTGATAAACAATTTCGGGCAAATACACAACTAACCTATAATAGAACATAAATGCGTAGTTCAAATAATAAATGAAACTCATATTAATTATATTTGAAGTTTTGCGTAAAATTTTGTGAAACAAATATGTTATCTACAGATTTTTAAAAAAAATCATTGGTAATACCTACTCATTATTTCACAAATTTGACATGTATTTCGAAAGACTTAATTTAAATTATTTTATAATTTTAAAATAATTCCGTAATGACGTTGTATCCTACGTTTTTAAATGTTTATATATATATATATATATATATATATATATATATATATATATATATATATATATATATATATATATATATATATATAATAATAATAATAAAACATGATCTTATTCGTCTTCTGACTACTTCACAATTTTTACATGAAAATTTGCTGATTGCGTATGTTTTGCAATGAAAGTATTTTAAAGATGAACAAACCAAATTAAAATGTACATACGATACCAGTATATTTCTAAAATAATATGTGTCTGTCTCCAAGCACCAACAAATAAATTGTCGATTTGCTGCTGTTCCTTCCCAATTATTCCCTTCATCCCACCTAAACGCTGTACAAAGGGTCGGGTGCCGAATTAATTCAATTCAATGTAAACATGGTCATTCTCAGTAGTGGTAACGTTATGGTGCGAAAATCAACTACATTTATTTCAAATAATTTTATATATATATATATATACCGGGTGTCTTAGGCCGACCGACACATGGGCGATTAACATGTAAAATTAGTTAATTGTGAATAGTATCTCCCCAGTGCAAGATATTAAGATGAAATTTTGCATGCTTATCCGGGGATACTATTTCTATGGATTTCAATTCAAATCAGTCAATTTACAAGTGTAATATTAGAATAAATTAAGTAAAATTGTAGAAGTACCATGAATGTTATTCATATCTTGAAAATAATAGTATCTAAGCAACAGCTCTGATAGAGTAGGGGTAACGTGTGCGCTTCACAATTTAGAGACTCGGATTCGAAACCAACCGACAGCAATATTTATTTTTTAATTTTTTCTTTTCAAAATAATTTTTATTATTACGTACAATGTATCCACTTTATTAAATTAAATATTAATAAAAGATTAAAAACATATTAATAATAAAAATTATTTTGAAAAAAAAATTAAAAAATAAATATTGCTGTCGGTTGGTTTCGAACCCGACTCTCTAAATTGTGAAGCGCACACGTTACCCCTACTCTATCAGAGCTGTTGCTTAGACATTATTATTTTCAAGATATGAATAACATTCATGGTACTTCTACAATTTTTCTTAATTTATTCTAATATTACACTTGTAAATTGACTGATTTGAATTGAAATCCATAGAAATAGTATCCCCGGATAAGCATGCAAAATTTCATCTTAATATCTTGCACTGGGGAGATACTATTCACAATTAACTAATTTTACATGTTAATCGCCCATGTGTCGGTCGGCCTAAGGCACCCGGTATATATAATAAGAATATGGATTGACTTAGAAATAATTGTAAATTTCATTAATATATACGTTTCTAAATACTAATATTTTTTATTTCTTCTTTTTTAAAAAAATTAATAACACCCAATAATTTCATTTTATAAGGTTTTTCAGGTTGATGACGTCCGTCTTCTGCTAGTTTATTTTTAGTATACTTAGCGATGGCCGCGATGGGGTATTTGGAACCGAATATTAAACGCGCGCTGTACGTCGGTTACATGCCCGCGCGAATGTCGCCTTCCAATAAGTCGTTCCTCGTTCGTCCACATTATGTTTACGATTGATTTTCTTTTTGTAACAGAAACTTTTTTCCATCTACCTCCTTAGACCCCCACCCTTGTACGACCACTACTCGCCTCACAATGCCGTAGTAAGACCACAGATCTCATAACTAAGGGGGTTGCTCTGCCGAACCCTGTGCTTATACCGGGTGTTTTTTTTTTCAAGGTGCACGTAAGAGATTAACATGGGAAATCTCGTGTTTGCAGCATGTAAATTATGTGATATTTTAGGCCCATAAATTAATTATTCAATTTATTCAATTTCGTATTAATAGTAATAGCCATGGTATTTGAACAAACTGATAAAAAAATGCTTGACATTTTGTGTCAAAATTTGTTATAACCTATAAGGTTTAAACAATTATGTTATTATAATTTTATTAATATCTAGCATTTTCTAATCTATTATATTATATTACCTATTATTTTTTGTGTTAATTTTTTTAGGGCCGCTTTTACCACCTCCGGTCAAAATTTCGATTTCTGAAACCGTAGGATAACTCCCAACCGCCAATCAAAAAGAATCTATTGTTATGGAAACCTATGGTAAACATTCGGTTTCCATAACAATGGGTTTTTTCTGATTGGCGGTTGGGAGTTATCCTACAGTTTCAGAAACCACTGAAACTTTGACCGGAGGTGGTAAAAGAGGCCCTAAAAAAATAACACAAAATATCATATCTAATTCTAACAGATAAAATGTCAAATATTTGTTTATTTTTTTGATCAAAAATACCATGGCTATTACTATTAACACAAAATGGAACAAATTTAATAATTAGTTTATCGGACCAAAATATTACATAATTTACATGTATTTTTCATCTTTCTACCTAGACCACAACCATCGTTCTATGTTAAAACGGGAGGCAAGAGTCTGCAAAAAACTGATTTCCCATGTTAATCTCCTATATGCATCTTAAAAAAAACACCCCGTATAATTATTTGTTTCCAGAAAAATGGCATATTACTTCAAATTTTATGTGAGTCAAGTGAAGTCGTATATTTTAATATAATTAAAATAAATAGTTCCACAATTTTATTGGTAAATATATTACATATTCCATTCAAGGACGGCTCCAGCAACATTTTAAGAGTATCGAGTATTGTTTTGCTAATGCATCTATTAATATTAAATTGTGGTTGAGATTGCTGTTAAAACATTTTTTTCTCTCCGTAAGGGAGGTATAGGGATCGTGCTAAAAATTGCATATTAAGATTTTGGCAAATGACCACGTTTTAAGGTCCCTAGAATCCAATTTTAAAATTTTCACGATGACGTGTGTGCGTGTGTGTGTGTTTGTGTGTGTGTGTGTGTGTGTGTGTGTGTGTGTGTGTGTGTGTGTGTGTGTGTGTGTCCTTCACTCTAACTCAAAAACTATCATTCAGAAAATTTTAAAATCTTGTATTTCTACCTTATTCTAATATGGGAAGAAGCCATGTGATTTTGGTAGAAATCAGATATCCGGAAATTGTACTTTACTTGAAACTCAAAATAGTTTTCTTCGAAAAATACCTTCAAATGTTATGTTTTCGAGATTTGAGCTATTATAAAAATTAAAGATTATTAAATTTTCTACAGATTTTCTAAAATACTTTTTCTATATATTTTATGTATAAATTTGTAAAATTATCTTTAATTTAAATCCCGGAGCCTACGCTTTAAACAAGCACAACTCCTTGGTTACACAGTTCATATCACAAATGTATGTAACTTTCAGATGAATGTCACTGCCAAAGAACTAATCATTTCAAGTTAATAATAGTAACGTTTAAAAAAATAGTAAATAGAACAATTAACAATTAAATTAATAAAAATTTAATAACGGGAGGTATTGTATTGGCCACATCAGATTTTTTGTACTTGAATTACGAAACAAAGTCTAAAATGAATCCAATCTCTTATTCTTTTTTTACTAAATATTTTAAATTTTGATATGATTCATGAATGAAGTAATGGATTAAATATATTTATAATTTTCTTCAAATTGAATTTAAATATTAAATAAATATGCAGTGTGTTAGGGACTGCAAGATATTAATAGCAAATATTTTATTTAAAAAACTCATTCGGGTTATTAGCAAATTGTCCCCCCCACCCCTGGAGCCGCCCTTAATTTAACTATGAAACATTCACATTCATAATAACTTTATTTGCAGTTTATCAAGATGACCACTGCGTTGATTATATATTTTCTACAGAGTTTTCGCAAAAATCTACAACAATAATAATTTAATCGACTTCGTATTTCATGTCGTGCTCGATATCTTGATTTTTATCTACATTCTAAATACATTTACTTAATTGAAAATACAAATAGTCATTGTATAGCAATATTTCAAATTAGTTTAGAAATTAATATGCACATGCAATCTGTATTTCCATATACGTAATTATTTGTAAATGTATTTGCTTAATTATATATTTAAGTGTTCTCTAGATTGTATTCAATTTTATATGTAAGCGGTATAAATGCACTTAACTTCCACTTATTATATTATTTACAATATACTGAATTGTAATCGTCTTATTACAGAGCTCTGGCTCTAGTGGTAAAGTATGTAAAAAAATACGGGCTGTTAAAACCATAGCAACATATATACAGATTTATTTATTCATTCATAAATTTACGGGCTGGTACAGATAACAAGCTCGCTTCGCTCGCTCGTTACGTACCATGCACGCCCGTAAAGTTCTGAGTAACAGTCTTGCAATATAAATTACCTACTATAAAATTTAAAAAATATTGTCAAAATTGACACGGGTAATTGTTTTATTAAGGGCAACTATGACTTGTATCTTATCTAATGCTATTGCTAAGGTGTTGTACAAATTATTTATTTACTTACCGCCCGTGGACTTTTTGTAATCTTATCAACCTAATCTTGATCAGTAAATAAAACCTATTACCTTGGAAACTTTTCGGTACACATTAGAAAAACTGATCGTGCAAAAATAACTTCTATTATTTCAGATTCGGATTTCTCTTACCAAGGCTGTTTACAACGTGAAATTAAATTCTGCAATCGCCAGGCTCACCTTACAAAGAGTATAACGGACAATGGACGAACAACTAATAACCTACCTTTCAACTTAACACAGCGCGGATTGGAGACGCCATACAATAAGCACACTACCATCCATTTACTATTAATAGGGGATTCCACCATTTTTACCTCTCGCTAAGAGAGGTATTGAATTCATGCTTAAAATCGCATATCCAGATTTTAGTGAATAAGCACGTTTTAAGGTCCCTAGAATCCGATTATAACATTTTTACGATGATGTCCGTGTGTGTGTGTGTGTGTGTGTGTGTGTGTGTGTGTGTGTGTGTGTGTGTGTGTGTGTGCGTGTGTGTGTGTGTGTTTGTGTGCGTGTGTGTGTGTGTGTGCGTGTGCGGCGTGTATGTGTGTGTGGATATGTGGATATGTGTGTGTGTGTGTTTTAACCAAAATCTGCTATGTTATTCCAATTAATATAAAAGTCTTATATACCAAATTTGAAACGTTTTGGATTATATTTTAATATAGTTTTTCATTAAAATCTATTATAGGCTTCAAACAAAGTACCATTTCTGGAAATTATGTAATGACCAAAAAGGGAGGTGCACAACTAGATGCTATAGAAGTCCTAAATACAAAATTTCAACTTTCTACGGCTTACCGTTTTTGAGTTATGCGAGATACATACGCACGCACGTACGTATGTACGTACGTACAGACGTCACGACGAAATTAGTCAGAATGGATTCAGGGATGCTCAAAATGGATATTTCCGTTGAAATCTCAAAACCGAAATTTTTCGCGATTACAATACTTCCTTTTATTACCCACTTTTTACCCTGAGTGGCTAATAATTGTGGTAAACGACAAAAATATAAAAGTATAAAACTATAAAGCTGGGCGACAACGTTAAATTATCGACGATACGAAAAATCTTACTACTATTCCCAGATTTTAAACCCGTGAAAGTAATGGTGAGAGCGGCGTAACTCAGTGGTAGATTAGGGGTGAGTTTTACACAAAGAAGAGGGAGGGGGCGCCAGTCGAAATAAAATTCAGCCCCTCTCAACCGGACGTGTTTCGACACACGACACGGAACTGGGAAAATGCGGCAAAAAGGAAATATAGTGATGTTAACGATAATGATAATAGGGGAATATGCTTCGAACATAAACTCTGTACGTAAAACAGAACGAATATTTAATAGCCGTACTTCTACAACCAAAAACCCTTAAGCTCGGTTCGCAGGAACATTCAAATATTTTAATAACAAAACAATACTGAATCGTACGTGCCTGCGAGCGGTTGGCACTGACAAAAAGTAACTAATGTTTCAAAATGGCGCGAGCGATGATGTGCGAAAGATATGAGCGTCGATCGCAGTAAATAAACAACATGAACGATATTCTAACCTAATCGAAGTCGTTCGCAGATTCGTAATCCAGTTTACAAATGAATTAAACATACAAGTCGACCGCGAATCGGCTTGGTAAACAATGGTGTACGTTGAACAATTATATAAAGCGTAAGTACAACTAATATAAGTAGTCGATTTTGACATTACATAATAAACATGAATGCAGGTTATGAAATATGACAGTACGTTTGATATAAATGAGTTGAACAACAGGGAAGCCGTTGTCCCAATAAATAACATGAAATAATAAAGTAAAAAGACTCTTATCTGGACGCTGGAGCTGGGCTGACACGGCTGGCTGTGAGTTTGGAGGCGGCAGATGACACCAAAAGCTCCAATTCCAGACGAGGTGTGTGCAGATAGCCAAATCAGGTGCACCAGGTGTTTTCCCCGCAAGTACAGGAAACTGTGATGGCGAATAATGGTGGTAGCTTCCAGATAATCAGCCGTAGGCGTCAAACAGCACAGGTATTTCATCAACAAATGCTGAACAATCAACCTTGAGGTTCGATACGTGATATACAGCTCGTGATCGATATGTAAAGTCACAATCGATGGGGTGACGTCACGATAAACGTAGCGAGAATAAAGTCGATAAATGTACACGTAAACGTGACAAGACGGTAACGTAAAAAAACGTAACTTGAGAATGTAAGTAAGACGTAGCTTGAAAATAAAAAGCCTAAAAGAACGATTACTGTTAGAAATCGAGGCGACGAAAATATAAGATAACGGTAAGTGAATCACATGTGCAAACTCACCTAAGTTGTTGTGCGGCTTTAATAGTAAATTCAGTTGCAGGACTGTGTGTATTAAATCCCGAATACACGGAGGAACCACTCTGTTCCAAAAAATTAGTTGCCGTACAAAAATATTATTTCGAAAAACGATAAAAACGGTAACTTCAGCGACACCAAAATTGTACGTGCAACTCCACAGGCTGCTAACGAAGAAGACTTGAAAGACTTGATTTTGCAATCCTTTACCAATAAACACGTTAAATCTTTGCACAAGCGTCGGTGGAGGTCGTTCACCTGGCCTTGAGAATGAACAAGCTGAGTGGGTCAAGATGACGAAGACGACCGCAACGCGGGGACGTCATCAAGGTTGACTGAGATGTAGGCGTAAGAGAAATCGACATGTAACACTTTACTTCGTACAAGGAAGTAAAAGATGCATATAAAATAATTTGATGTAAAAAATCTCAGGTCAAACTACTTCAAGGCAAGAAATTCAAATGTTTGTAATTGACACATATATGTCACTGTCAAAAATATTTGTATGCCACTCTCAAAAATATTTGTACATCATTATGAAAATAAAAAAATGGCAACGCAAAAGAATATACGTAAAAAAGAATATAAAAGGAATTTGCAAAAAAATGACGAATATAAAGAAAAAGAAAAGGAAAGTAGAAAAAATGTATGTATTCTACATAATTTATATTAAAATATCCCATAGATTTTGTAAATATATGAGAATTATTTTGCAGTGAGACATGAATATATATATATATATATATATATATATATATATATATATATATATATATATATTTGTATTTTAAAATATTTTTGGATTTATGCGTATAACCAGGTAAAATATCTGGCAAGAGGTTATGTGCTGGCCACATCAGATTTTTTAAATATAACGAATATGAAAATAAGACTGTCGGTGAAAAAAATCCTATTAATAAGCGAGTTATAGTCCCCCGAAATTTGAATATATAGACGTGACGTCACGAATATGTTTTTTATATCAATGGGAAAAGAACTCTTCGCTATATTCTTAGCAATAAAAAAAAAATAGACACTACTTAGAAGGAAAAGAATCGAATCGCTATATAAACTCGAACATATTAATTATAGTGAAATATCGAAAGCACAAATAAACGATAACAACTTAGAAATCTTAAAAGAATACAGAAACAAATTTAATATTTATTAACGTTCCATTACCAAATTCTAACCTAAAAATATGACATTTCAACACAAAATTATAATTACCAAAACTAAACAGTGATTACAAAAGTTACTAAATATACAAAATCCCCTATTTCAAATTTCAACAATCTAAAATTACGCTTCTACTCAATACATATTGACATTGTTAAATTACCATTGTCAGAAGGTCATTCATACATTCTAACTTGTATCGACCGATTTACAAGATGGCCAGAAGCAATACCCCTAAAAGATTGCACCTCTGAATCGGTCGCAAAGGCTCTGGTAAACGATTGGATATCTAGGTTTGGCGTACCAGCGACAATTACAACTGACAGAGGTCAACAATTCAACTCATCTCTATTCCAAAATCTACTAAATTTATTAAGAACACATCACATCCAAACTACAGCTTATCACTCTCAGTCAAAAACGATTCCACAGACAATTAAAATCCTCTTTAAAAACACAATGGTTCAACTTCCTTCCACTGGTTTTGCTGGGATTCTGAACTGCAATTAAAGAAAAAATTAATTGTAGTTCAGCTGAACTGGTATACGGAACCAACATCAAACTACCAGGAGAATTCTTTCCTAAAACCAATACAGACATTTTACAACATACAATTATACAACAATACTTAAGCACACTTAAATCCGCAATCCAAAAACTACAACCTATCATTTCACGTAACCAAACGTCAACATTTACATTCCACCCGATTTAATTAGAACTTCCCATGTTTTCGTTAAAAACAATATAATCGGACCGATTCTGAAACAACCTTTCGTCGGTCATTCATAGTAATAAAACGGTGCAGTAAATTTTTCAAAATACTCATAAACGATAGATTAGAAACCGTATCGATCGATTGTTTAAAACCAGCTTATATTCAACAAACTAACCCTACCCCTGGAATTTGACAACATTGATGACACTTCTGCCATCGCTATCGTTTGTTCCGTTAGTAGCCTACATTTTCCTTATACTTAAAGGGGGTGCATTGTAGCCATCTTAACCTGATTAAGAACGCAAAAAGAGTAGGCGGCTAATATTTCAATATTATTATATAGTTTTTGTTTTGTAACTATTGATAAGTTTTGCTTAATTTGGGAAAATAAAGAAATACTCTAGAAGTCGAATGGGCAGTTGCATAAAACGTCGTTAGCTTATCATGTATTTAACTACACATTGTAACCATGGATACGTATAAAAAATACATTGGAAAAGAATCCTTGTCAAAGTTAACACCGTGATTAACGTTAACAATGCTTCATGCAACTGGGCCCTAGCTTCATATTTCCTGAAACAACAACATTATGTATTACACTAATTAATGAAGTATACTAGGTTATAAATCACACTTTTTACTTATAGTAAATCAAAATATAACTTTATTTATCTCACTTATATTTTAATGTTACCATTTTTACTTATAATATTGTTTAAAATGAATAACATCTACTATATAATATAAAAAACAGTAACTTACCGTATACAACTATGCTATACAATGTAAACAATACCCCAAGTTACGGTTCGAAATTTGGCCGCTAGATAGCGAGCGCCTGACAAACATCGTAGGGTACCTTTGTAACCAGGGTATAGCCATGGCGTCCAGCATTACCGACCCATATGTGTTGTTCTTGCGCAAATTATTATGTATTTTCGTGACTATTTGTTTTATTTTAATGAAAAACACATTTACATATCATTTTAATATGTATTTAAAGTGTAAGTAATATATTTTATTTTATTTACTTGTATAGTTTGTTAAGATACTCACCACGATTACTGACATATTGAAGAAAACTATAAATTATCAATATTAAGCACAGTCATTTAAATTTTTAAAAGATAAGTTTAGAGTATACAATTATTATGTAAATAAGAACTACAAATATTAAATTAGTTGTGATAATAAAAACCCATATCATATATTATACATACCCTCTAAATGTATGCGTTAATAATAATTGTGTATCTCTTAAATTAATTAATTCTTATTACCTTTATAAATTCACAGTGCGATAATTTAATATTCTTTTACAATATAATATCACATTTATTTTAAATAAATAGGGAAATGAATTACCGACAATGGCGGTGATCTTGGATCATAGCCATACCCTAAAGCATCGCTAATTGTAACGCTATCTACTGTCGTAATTAACTAGCTTCATTCATTTACATGGCTCAGTTGGTAAATCTGTTTTGGCAACTAGAATACACTTTGAAAATGCAAAATAAATAATTAAAAGATATAATTACTAATTATGGTATTTTTAGATGTGGTTTCTCTATTTTTTTGATTTATTTCATGATCAGAAATGGGACAAAATTGGTCTTTTTTGCTCATTTTACTTATGTGTTGATTACTATCTAAAATATGTCAATAAAAACAAAAGCTACATAGATTATTCCCGGCAAACATCTCTAGAGCTTTAATCTCAGTATATTAACGATAGGATTGGTTAAAACGGATGCAGACATGTGACACAAAATGGAGTATTTCGTTGGTTGTAAGAAATGTCAAAAAATAATCACTTCAATGTTTATAAAGAATTGTGAACAAATACGAAAGTATCCATAGCAACAGCGCAAATGAAATCCGCGAACATACTTTATTTCATACTGTCCAATGTGTGCTACTTTACGTGGCATATTTGAGCCCAGAAATTGCACATTACAGTACCGGGGCAGGGAAGTGTTGCCTGGAAACATTTCGGGGACTGTTTCTTTTTTAACGAAAAGAAACAAGAAACGTCAAAATCAATATCTTACAAATTTATTTTAAATAACACAATTTGAAATGTATGAACGATTAATATAGGCAAATATGATTTTTGCCATTTCGTTGACATGCCCCATCGGTAGTTACTCTAGGTGATGGAAACTTCTTGAAGTTGCTGGAGCACTTGTACGATTAATAAATTGTAGACTTTTCGTCAATCACAAAATAATAGGTATTCTTTTTCGACAATTTGGCGGGAACAAACTTTACCGTAGCCTCGCCAAATTTTGAAGAAAGGTGACGTGCCCTAAGTTAAATAAACATGTTTTGACTTTTCGTCAATCACAAAATAACAGGTATTTTTATCGACTATTTGGCGGGAACAAATTTCACCGTAGCCTCGCCAAATTTTGAAGAAAGAAAATGTGACCTAAGTTAAATAGAGAAGTTTTGAATTTTTTAAGCACGTACACAGTATGAAATAATAGTAGGTGTATTACGTAATGAGCGATGTAAGAAGCAGATTACGTACGAGTAAAAAGTTTAACACACGAGACGCGCAGCCTCGAGTCTCTAATTTTACGAGTGAGTAATTGCTTTACATCTTGAATTATGTAGTATACTTGCAGTGATCATGTGAATTTTTGTATTGAATTAAATGAAATCGGACAGCAGCGTTTTGAAGTACATATCAACCATTTATTGTCTTGTTTTTTTTAAAATATATATTTTCATAGTTAAAGTCAATATTTTTTAAAGTATAGTGAACTAATGCACCCACTTCGCGCGCTTCACTTACCGCGTCGAAAACTGCGTTCTGCAATTTTAAACCACATCTCTGGATCTTCGGAGTTAAATGGCGGTAATTTAACAGCGACGGGGTTTACCTCGGTTTGGCCCATTTAAAAATTTTGTATATCAAGTCCGAAAAAAGATTAAAAATTTTGTACGTACCGTTTAAATCGTTCACTTACTTCACAGTTAAACCGTTTATCACGTCCGGCAGTCACCAATTTTGGAGTGATTATGTGAATTTTTGCATTGAATTAAATGAAATTGGACAGTAGCGTTTTGAAGTACATATCAACCATTTTTATTTATTATTGTCTTGTTTTTTTAGAATATATTTTTTTATGGTTACAGTCAATATTTTTTAAAATGTAGTGGGCTAATGCACCCACATACTTTTTCTACGACCACTTATATTATAAATTAAAACAAAATTCATATAGGTAGTTATAAAATGATTATTTTTTATTACAATACTTACGAGTACTAATCATAATATTATTATAACTAAACGTGTTAAAAATAATCATTATTATAATTGTTAGAGTATAGTAGTTAAATACGTTACATTTTTGCTATTAATTTCATTGTTAACCGTGTAGGCTGCCATCACACTCTTGTTGGAAGTAGAGGTAGTATATTTATTGTTGATTACTTGATTTCAAAATAGAATACATTGCTCAAAGTGATGATGGTTATATTTAATTTAATAGTTCGCCAAAATACGCTATAGTGAAAATATGTATGCAGCGGAGGCACGTCATCAAAGTTTGTAACTAAATAATGACGTCACGAAATTAAGGTTTACATGTTACTGCTAAACAAGTTAAGTGATATATTAGACGAATTATACTTGAATATCGTTGTAAAACTTAATACATTTACAATTTATGGTACTGAAAATTTGGTGTTGCCAATATACTGATTAACTTAAAAATGTTTTAACAACCATATTCAACAAATTTGCCTTCATTATTTTAAATTGTTTAAACTACAAAGAAGGCAAAACAAAAATCATATTAAACAGTTTTAAATAATGCCGTCATGTTTATTGAATATGGCTGTCAGTACATTTTCGGCTTATTCAATTCATTGGCAACACTAATTAAATTTGCTTTTCATTACGTAAAACAAAATTCAGATACGTTAGTTATTGCAAATTTGACAGTAATATTTATTGTTATCATAAACAAAATTCAGATACCTTAGTTATTGCAAATTTGACTGAAATATTTATTGTTATAATATAATATTAACCCAACAATCAGTCCTGCCAACTTAAATTTGTTTGTTATTACGTAACAGTGTTACGTAATAAAAGTTCATTACGTAACAGTGCTATGTAATGAAAGTTCATTACAGAACACTACTTGTAATCGCGAACTTACATTGTTAGTAGTTCTTTAATGACCCACTTACACTAGTGGTAGTAGAAAAAATATTGTACGTCTTATGGCCGTGATGTAGTATTACGGCACTCATTTCGATTTTTTTTATTTATTTTCTAATACCTTTACACTACATTTTATTATAACTCCTAAAAATGTATTCATTTTGGGCCGGTTTTAAAGAATTCTTTTTATTAATTTTTTTTCTTTTCAGTTTTCTAATTAAACCAAGTATATTTTATTGATAATTAATTGAAATAAATATTATGAAATTAATTAAAGATCTACGAGGAAAAGTCAAGAAATTCCCTAAATGAAAGATAAAATGTAAATTTCAAGTTATTATTTTTCCTTTTCAGTATATGTTGGTTGAAATGAATATATCGGAAAACCTCTACATATCAAATTTTGTCCTTGATATTTATTATATTTTTGGCATGATCGGACATTTTGCAGCATTTTTATACAATGGGCCCGTCCAACTTTTTTTGAATTTTTTATATGTTATGAAGAATTTAAAAATAGAAATTCCGTATTTTTTGTTTTCTTGAAATTATACTTAATAACACCAAAAATAATTATTAAAGTTTTAGCGCGAAAGTTGTGACGTTAGTGTCACTCCGTCATAAGTAGACAGAACCGACATACGTTACCATTAATAATGGTAATATAGGTAAGTAAAATTAATAATTTTTGCTCGTTTTCATAATCAGATTAATCATTCGCTTTAATTTATGTGACTAATGCCCGTTTGCACCGTTGCATTATATAAGTTACACTTCAGCAAGTAGCTCTTAAATATAAGTGACAGTTATATAAAATTATCTTTGCACCAGTTCCACTTGAGAAAAACTTTCCTAAGCGTCACTTGCCCAGATCACTTTGGCGAAATTGTATTTTTTTATTGTTTCTATATTGTCCCTTCCAAGGTAACAAGTGACATTTCGTTTATAATACTGTCATTATTGTTATATTGAGAGTTGTATTTGATTCTAGTGTATATAATACAAAGTAAGTATTATGTACAAACATGCAAAACATTTCGTTTTCTTATATGAGCTTCATTGTACCGTTGTTCTGCTTCAGTGGAGTTAACAAATAAGGTCGAAGTTGATACCCACTATCTCCCAATAACAGGCAATTATTGTGCCTATTTGCCTCAAATTCGGCCTTAATGTTACTATTATTAAAAATAGTAGCGTCGTGAGTTGATCCAGACCATTGTGCTACTATATTTACAATTTTCATATCTGCATCACATATAGCCTGTACATTATATGAAAAATAACATTTTCTGTTGCCTCCTGGAGATTGAATTTTGATATGTGTACACAGTCTATGGCTCCTATTATTTTAGGAAATGCAGCTATTTCAAAAAAAATGATTTTGTGCAATTTGTTTGTCTCTTGCTGTTCGGGGAATTTTTATAAACTGCTCTCTGAGCGACGCAATAGCTTCTGACACTCTTACAATTATCCTTGATACAGTTGAATAATGCATTCCCGCAAAATCTGCCACACTTGTGAGGTGACCACCAGTTGCATAAAAACGCAAACATAAGAATTTGCTTCATAGGAGATATAGAATTGTTCATGTCATTTGTGAATTCCATTTGATTTTCTATCAATACCAATAACTCCAATGTTGTTTCCTTTGTCAACCGAAATCTCTGATCGAATGTTAAATCATCTAATGTGTGAAAAAAAAAAATGTTCTACTATAAACTCTCCTTGGAATACCATAATTTATTAAATTAATTTCATCCAGGTTGATTTTCTATCAATACCAATAACTCCAATGTTGTTTCCTTTGTCAACCGAAATCTTTGATCGAATGGTAAATCATCCAATGTGTGAAAAAAAAATTGTTCTACTATAAACTCTCCTTGGAATACCATAATTTATTAAATTAATTTCATCCAGATCATCGTTCTCTACAGCATTAACATTAATATCGTCGAAAACATTCATCTTATCAGTTTGACACACAGTACGAAATGACAGTGAATATTCGTAAGTGTCACTTAATGCAGTTGAGCGGTAGATGAAGTACGGCTTAATATACGCGTCACTTGGTAAAAATAAAGTGGAACTTAAGGTACGGTGCAAAGGTTTTTAGTAATTTAAGCGCCACTTAAGTGCAACTTAACTCGCAACGGTGCAAACGGGCATAAGACTTTCTTTAATATAATATTGCAGGTTGTTATACTCACCAAGTGTCATTATTATAATTAAAATAGTATTTAAACTATTTTCTATTTATAATTAAATACAACAATGACAGTATTGATTACAATAATCAAAGCATAGTTCAAAATAAAAAGTAATCCAACATTTACATTTCTATTTACTACATGATTACGACAATGACAAGTATTAAGATTACAATAATTAAAACATAAATTATAAATTTATTTATTTAATAAGTAAATTTTCTTTTGATCTTAATAAAAAATTAGTCGGATATATTAAATATATGCGTGTTAGAGTATGTGTAAAGCCAATCGCGAATTTATGAGCAAAATATGCATGGTCCACTGTACAGTGACATTTTCACAAGGTAACTGGACGACTGTAATGACGCTGACGTCACAACATGGCGATCGTTTTACGCTAAAAACTTTAATTACATTATTATAGGTATAAAAATATAAAATATATAGCAATTTTTATTTCGTTTTCATTTATTTATATTCAAAATTCATATGCGATATGTAATTTCTAAAAAGTCGATGACTTGGACGGGCCCATTGATCGAATAAAAATTAAAAACAACGAGTAGTTGTTTTACTAAAGGCAACTATGATTTGTATTTATTCTAATTCTGATGCTAAGATGATGTACAACGTACAAGTTATTTATTCACTTACCACCTGTGGGCTTTTTGTACGATTTACTTCTTTTGTTATCCTAGTAACCAAATCTTAGTAAATAAAACCTACTGCCTTGAAAACCCTATCGGTAAACATTTAAAAAAACCGAACGTGCAAAAAATAATATTAAATAGTTTTTAAAATAAAAGCCGTGTAAGCTCGTCGTGGGACACTTTGTATACATATGCGTTGTATTGGTTGCAGTCATACAGGGGATTTTAATGTCAGTATTTGTAACATTTTCTTATTCGATGAATAATGAATCCTCTGTATCCATCCACAGTATGTTCTTCTTGGGAAAATTAATATTGTTGAGGAAAATTTAAAAATAGTTATTTGTATATAAAAGTTTTGAGGAATGAAACAAAATGAAGTAAAACAAAATATTTGTATTATTAATATTAATTGATTTCATCGAGCACCTAGTCATACATATTTTTTTCTACTCCCACTTGAAGAACTTATCATTTTTTCACAATCTGTAGAATGGATATGTAGGCAATACTTCTCGTAGTTAATTGAACGAATATAATTTCATATCCAGCAGAATAGATATGAAATCCACGAATCACAAAAGTCGTGTAACCCAAGCAACTGTCTATTCATTTGTTAAAAAATTAAGGGCCAGTTTCTCAATCTCTGGTTAAAAATTTATCCTAAGATTAAATAAACAATATTGAAACGAAATGAACTGCCAAATATGACAGATTTATCATTGCTGTCAACAAAACGATGTAATATTGTTCATTTAATCATGGTTAAAATTTTAACAAGAGATTGAAAACTGGCCCTAAGAAGGAGAACGGTACAAATATTACCTTTGACTTTTTATCTTCCGTCACCTTTAGGTAAGGAAGGTATTGTCTTTGGTCAAAAAATTTGGTGGTCAGTTTTTAATGAATAAGCACGTTTTAGGGTCCCTAGAATACGATTTTACTATTTTTACGATGATGTCTGTATGTGTGTGTGTGTGTGTGTGTGTGTGTGTGTGTGTGTGTGTGTGTGTGTGTGTGTGTGTGTGTATGTGTGTGTGCGTGCGCGCGTGCCTGCGTGCGTGCGTGTGTGTGTATTTGTGTGTGTGTGTGTGTGGGTATATGTGTGTGTGTAACAAAATTTTCGTCTACGATAACTCTAATAATACAATTCCAAAAATTATAATTCTTTCGTATTCCTCTTCGTTGCATTCATATGAAGAGCTGATTAGATTTTGGTTATAATGGGTCAACCGGAAGTACCCTCATTTGAAGATGTTAACAGTTTTTCTTGAATAGACTAACTTAAATATATTTTTTTCACATTTAATGTTATTATAAATATTAAAGAACATTGTATTCGCTATACGATTTAACTGCAAATTATACTTCATATTAAATGGATATAGAGTTATAAATTTATAAAGAAATTAAATTTCATAAATTAGCCAGCTATGCTAGAAACAGCTACTATATTAAGAAAATTCTGATGGAATGATGTCGGTCAAGTGCAATTGACATATTCGTAGTATATTTGCTCGAAACTTTCTGTATGGAATTTGTATAAAATACATACAACTGTCGAAAGGTAACGTACATACAAGAAATTTAGAATCTTTTGCAAGGAACTTTCTGTATGGATTTTATAGAAAATAAATACACATTTACGAAAATTCTACCGGTAGATACCGCATCTACCGACTGTGTTCGAAAATTGTTCAATATCTACCAGATCCATCTACCGGATTCATGAGGAATCTAATCTCAAAAAAAGGTAGTGATGCAAAGTGAAGCGCGCGCGTTAAAAGTGGAAATGTGTTCAAAGTAGGACTCTGCTCAGTTTGTCAACTACATCAAATTTCTAACCTGTTTTAAATTTTTTCATAGGTTATGGATCTACACTATTTACCATTTGCGTTCTTAAAATATCGATTCCGGTAGCTATAACCTGATAAAAAGCTGTTTACCTGTAACAGTTCACCAGTAGAATTTTCGTAAATACATCATATGACTGACGGAAGGTAATGTGCTGGCCACATCAGATTTTTTCAGTATAAAATGAGATTTACATAATTTAATTTATTTTTTCCTTATCCTGCAGGAGTAGAAAAAATAGTGTGAATAACACGTGTTGAAAGTCTTTATCGAACAGGCTGCAACTTTCATTTTGGTTCGACAAAGATACACTTTCAGCAAGTATACAAATAACTATGTATTTTGCGCGTTCGGGTCTTTTTAATGTTTACCGATAAGGTTACCAAGATAGTATACTCCTACTCCTTCAACTTCAACAACGGGAGGACATTAAAGAATCACGTCCGCCTAAAAAAAAAAGAATCTTGAGGAATACGAAACAAAAATTAATAAGCGTCTGTCCAATAATGAATTACAAAGATTAGTTTTGTTAAAATAATTACGAGTTCTGACTATGAAAGAAAAACGGCAGAGAGAATTGAATGGACAAATCAGCAATGAAAATTCTACATTAAATAATATCGTTTATGACGTTTATGAAGTTGTAAAGTAATATTATATTATATTTCTGTAAGCTTAAGTGCTAACTGTTAAAATAAATTTAAAAAAAAACAATTTTCTATTCCTCAATTCCACTTTTCATTCACCTAACAATATCAAGCACGATTATATATAATTTCTTCTAATTCCAATCGTTTTATTGATCTCTCCTATTGAATTCAGTCATAACCGCCCTGTCAAACTGAACTGAGTCTTCTACGAAGCAGACTTCATTTTTATGAAGTAGAACTCATCTCTGGGAATATAAACTTATTTCTCTAATACTACTATGGAATTCATACATTCTATAACTGAAAACTGTTACAAATGAAGACATTCTGTCATACTGCTACGGAATAATATTCCGTACTAGGCAGTCATAGACCACTAGTTGTTCAATTCACCCATTTGAAATACATGGGAAACGCAATTGTTTTCAAAATCAAGCCGGCTTTGCTTGGCGCTTTGTTTTTTTTATTTTGTCACCTCAACTGCCTTAATTGTAAACTAGATAAGAAATGATTACAAAGTCTAATTATACGCCTTGTTTTGAAGCTCTTACAAGGTAAGTTAAATAAAAATTATTGCTTTTATAACATACGAATAATATTTTAATATTTTTTGCAAAAATGTCAAGTGATGAGCAAAATATATTTTTTAAATAGTGTTAGAGAAAGAATAGTCTAAAACTCATATAGAATAGTATTTCCGCCACTCGCGAACCGTAGACCTCGTCTACGACTCGGCCTACAAACTTTTCGCTCGCGCGGAAATTATCTATTCCATACTAGTTATAGAATATACTATTTTATTCATACGAAACGTAAAGCTATACTCATGACAAATTGTACATACGAGTAACTACTCACATTGAGCATCTGTCTTTCATGTTTATTCATACAATTTGTAGTATTTACTCCAAAATTTTGAGTCTAAAGTATATGCTTCGTTTTATTCATATCACCCAATGAATATCGTCTATACAGTCTGTGTGTACAGTAGCGTAATTTGAATATTATAATACGCTTGAAGAAAAAGATATTTTTTTCATCTTAATCGCTATTTATTGAGTAATACTTTAAGCATAAAGTGTACATTTTATTATTTTTTGTTATGGTACAGGACCCCATTGACAATATTGTATAGAAACGAAAGTTTCATGAAATTTAAAGCTTGAAACTTTCATTTTTCAATTGAAACTTTAAATATGAAACTTCCAAATGGTATACATCACTACTTGTAGATAAGGTTTTAACTGCAATCGCTGCAAAGGGCCATTACCGATAAGGAGGTGGAGGCGGTTAGTAAATAAAAACAACGATCAGAGCATACTTTAAAAATGACAATCAAAAATTGTTAATATGTCAAAATAAGTTTCTTATTTAGGCACGGAAGATATTTTTTTGGTCAAAAAATTGGGTTGTGAGTTTTTGATGAATAACCACGTTTTAGAGTCCCTGAAATAAGATTTTGCTACTTTGGTTATAATTGGTCAACCCTCATTTTAAGATTTTAACAGTTTTTCTTAAAAGAACGCTGTTAAATATCATTTTTCACATTTAATTTTATTATAAATATTAAAGAATATTTTATTCTCTATACGATTTGACTACATTCTATACTTCATATTCAATCGATATAGAGTTAAAATATTATAAAAAAATTAAATTTCATAAGCAGCCAGCTATGCGATAAACATGGAAACAGCTATTATATTAAGAAAATGCTGATTGACAGATGTCAATGACAAAATATGTTTGTGTCATAATTTTACTGGAAATGTAGAATCTCTTACATGAAACTTTCTGTATGAAACTTGTACAAAATACATAGAACTGACAGAAAGTAATGTACTTGAAATATGGGATCTTGTGCAAAAAGCTTTCTGTATGGAATTTGTACAAAATACATGGAAGTGACGGATGGTAATGTGCTGGCCACATCATATTTTTTGCAATTATGTGCGTCGACCGTGCAAAAAACGTAATAAGCATTCTTCTTCAGGTATCGAATGTATTCGTCTTGATTTCTAAAATCATCGTCAACCGATTAGCACTTATTAACTAGTAATTAAATAATTATTAAAATAAAAGCCGTCTTGTCATGGGACATTTTGTATACATATGCGTTGTATTGGTTGGAGATATATTAGGGGATTTTAATGTCTATATTTGTACCATTTTCTAATTCAGTGAATAATAAATTAATTCAAATAATAAAATTGCATTATAGAAAGCATAATCAGCCCGTGTACAAGTAACAAAAAAGAGTGCAGTACGATATAGGCAGTAGTACAAATAAAAACGGACTGAATAAAAAATTAAATGCAGCATTTTTTAAAACGCCTAGCGCCTAGTTGTTTTTAAAATGATTAGAAGGTAGGTAAATAAAACGACAAGTTTTATATTTAATTAGCTTGGATTATTTCTCTAAATATATTTATCTAATTCCTAAATAATACCACTCAAAAATATTTCAATCTGCTTCCACAATTTTAGCGGCCGTGTGCTTGAGTGTCTTGTTACAAATCTGGAGACCCGAGTTTGATCCAGACGCCAAAATTATTTTGGATTTTCATTGGCACAAAACTGACCCCTGTGGTGCACTCTTCACGCCATCATTGAGTGCCCGTGAAATGACGCGTAGAAGCGCTCGCACAGTATGTATAATGACATCATCATTACCGACATCTGCGTCCAAACCAAAGCAGATTGGCACACACAGCAATGGGTGATATCCCGTGTTGATATGTATGATATATTTATAATTAATTATAGTTTTCTATTTTGCGTCTATAACAAAGCTAGTACAGCACAATTACTTTTTTAAGGTTGGTGGCAATGGATGTCAAAAATATCAAATATCAAATCTCGGTAAATAAACAAAAATAAACGATTTTTAGGAGTAGGTATTATTTTTATATAGTTATGAATTTAAAAGTAGTAATAAGAAAAAGACAAAGTATAAAATAGTAAAGTTAGAAATAAATAGAATAATATCTATCGTAGATAGTTGATGTTACAAAATTTAGGTTAGAGATGTTGAACCAAGGATGTTCTACTCGTAATTAAAACACTGGATAGCTGACATACGTTTAACAAGTGAGGCAAGTGGTGGGGGTATGTCGCCATTTGCAGGAAAGACAAAACGTCAAACTTTTGCATTATCTTGAATTATATGATAATTTTCTTGCATAAAGTGATGTTTGTGTTGTATTCTTATTGAATAAATATTTTCTTGTTGTGCTTGTGGATGCACAAATTGACAGCAAGGCAAGGATAACCCTCGACAATTTTTCAAGTATGTATTGTTGTTCATACACACATATATATTCATAATATTGTTTTAAATATTTTACAAATTTCCCGTAAATAATAGTGGTATATTGCGATTATGAATAGATGTCATAAAAAGAAAAGATTTGACACTTACAAAAGCATCAAAATTTTGCAGTGATCATTTTCTTGCAACTGATTATTTGAAAAGGCCTGGAACATATGTAAGAAGATTAAAACGGGGCTTAGTACGTTCTGTATTTTCAATTTTTCCACCATATTTTCAAAAGTGGGTTCCAGCAGCAAGAAAATATAGAAAACGCCTTGCAATATGCTACGAAGTCTGTAACTGGTTAAATTTAATGTATTTATTTCTATTACACCCTGTATGCAATAAATGTATATTATATTAATAAAATAACTACGATCTTTAAAATATACACATTAAATAAATAAATCTGTTAATTCATCCCATTTATAATTTGTTTCTCTATGTAATTTTTAAATATGGCGCGTATTTTGCCTTTGCTGCAAATGGTTGCCTTCTAGCTACTTGCCTGACAGGTGTCTACATCCTTACGTTGAACGTCAACGTCACATTAGTATCAACAACTGACACAAAATTCGCTTTTATTTTAAAACTATACGAAAATAGAAAAAATAGTATAAAGAACTCATTTTATAATTGTCGAATATTTTGTTCGAAGGGTCGAGCAAGTCCGTTGCGCATCGACACCTAAACTTCCTTCTCACAAAATAAAATGACAATGGGGTCCTGCACCATAACAAAAAATAATAAAATGTACACTTTCATCAGTTTTATGTATTTTGTACAATTTTCATACAGAAAGTTCCTTGCAAAATATTCTATTTCTTGTACATACAAAGTCCTCTATTTGCGAAGCGCCCCCTAAACGCCTAAACTATACCCAATTTAATATTCCGGTATTGAGAGTAGATACAAGATCATAAATCGCGCGAATTTTATAAGCCATTTACGTTAAATGAAAGAATTTTCAACTAACTTTCGAGCAGAGCCAAATCATTTTATTTGGTCGGCTCAAAAATTATCCAATTCCGACCAATTCTCTGATAGTGAAACTATATCAGAGAGATAGTGAGTTAGTACAAATTATCTTGCTGTCGTGTATGGACTCATGTTACTTATAAGTTTGTGCTATCTCTATGACAGATGATTGAATAAATGACAGAATCAGAATATGTGAATAGTAGTGAATATGTAGTTTGCAACTATGAAAGTAAAAGATTTGTTGAATAACATAGGCTAGATATTAGTGGTAATTTTATTAAATTACTTATTATCCACGCATATTTTAAATTATTTAAATATTTTTGTGTGATGAAAAAGATCAATTTATGTGACTCCAATTATTAGCGAAATCCACTGTTTAAGAACAAAATAACAGAATATTAAAAAAATATTACCGCTTAACGAATAACAATAGTTTTTGCATAGCGTTTTGCAAAAGACGTATACGGTATACGCTAACGTCTTGGTTGCTTAGCAGTAAAGATTTTCTAAAACTATAAATTTTTTTTCGCCCCGGCGGTTTTGGCCTCTCTTTGCTTGGCATCCTCTTTTTAATCGTTTCAAAAATGGTCACCCTATGTAAGGAAGGTATTGTTTTTGGTCAAAAAATTCGGTGGTGAGTTTTTGATGAATAAGCACGTTTTAGGGTCCCTAGAATACGATTTTACTATTTTCAGGTGTGTGTGTGTGTGTGTGTGTGTGTGTGTGTGTGTGTGTGTGTGTGTGTGTGTGTGTGTGTGTGTGTGCGTGCATGCGTGCGTATGTGCGTGACAAAATTTTCGCCTATGATAACTGTAATACTACAATTCCAAAAATTATAATTCTTTCGTATTCTTCTTCGTTACACCCATATGAAGAGATGATTAGATTTTGGTTATAATTGGTCAACCGGAAGTACCTTCATTTGAAGATTTTAATAGTTTTTCTTGAAAACACGGTGTTAAATATTAGTTTTCACATTTAATGTTATTATAAATATTAAAGAATATTTTATTCTCTATACGATTTGAATGCATTTATACTTTACTTTTTTACTTTAGACAATTAAATTTACTTTGGGAGTAAATTGAACTGGACGTTAATAAAACCAGCCCTAATACTATTAAAGTGCAAATAATTGGAAGGTAAACAAATTGCCTAATTTATAGGAATGATTTGTAATTTGCCTGCAACCTCAGTTAATGCAACTGTGTAAAGAGAATGCTTATGCTGTGAGGAAAGCAAGACGTATGAGAGTACTCTTGACAGTGATCTGAGAATTGTGAAAGAATTTCGTAACGAGCCGCAAGTCAAGTTCAGCGTGAAAGTAAGATCAAGTTCAACACTCCAGTGAAAAAATAACTGTTCTCTTGTCTACAACTGCAGCTCGTCACTCCAAGAATGAAAAACTTTTTTCTTTTTATACAGTTTAAAATTTTATAAACGGTACAAATTGTTATGAAATTTAATGTATATTATAAAGTGTTATGTAAATTAATTTGGTTATGTTTATTATAAACTGATATACAATGAATGTTTTGGACTCAGGCAAATATTATCTACCCAATTATCAACTAAAATTTACTAACAATGTCAAGAAATAGGTTAAGACTATATTTTTGAATTTTGCAAAAACTTAAGTGAAGAACATAAATCTTTCAGAAAGGCATTATTTAGAACGAAGCATAATTTTTAAATAAATTACTCTTATTTTTTTAGTTAAGATGTGTCCATAAATATTTCATGTTGCACGCCTATGCTTACGAAATGCAATGAAGTTATCTGCAAGTAATATTATATCAGACGGCTCACAAATGACCTTGAATAGTCATCTTTCGTGAATAATAGTTCACCTATGAACACACGTTTGGTATTATATATGATAATTCAACTCACCAAAGGTAATATTTTTAATATAAAAATCTGATATGGCCAGCACATTACCTTTCGTCAGTTCCATGTATTTTGTACAAATTTCGTACAGAAAGTTCCTTGCAAAATATTCTATTTCTTGTACATTACCTGCCGGCAGTTGTATGTGTTTTATAGATACAAATTCCAAACTGAAAGTTCCTATATTTCCAGTAAAATTATAACACAAACATACTTTGTCAATTGCAATCGACACTGACATCTTTCAATCAGAATTTTCTTAATATAGTAGCTGTTTCCATAGTTATAGCGTAACTGGCTAATTTATGAAATTTAATTTCTTTATAATTTTTAACTCTATATCCATTTAATATGAATTATATAAAATGCAGTCAAATAGTATAGAAAATTAAATATTCTTTAATATTTATAATAACATTAAATGTGAAAAAATGTTATTTATCATTGTTTTTTCCAGAAAAACTGTTAAAATCTTCAAATGTGGGTACTTCCGGTTGATCAATTATAACCAAAATCTAATCAGCTCTTCACATGGATGCAACAAAGAGGATTAAAAAAGAATTACAATTTTTGGAATTATAGTATTAGAGTTATCGCATTTTGTCATATACACACACCCACACACGCACACACACACACACACACACACACACACACACACACACACACACACACACACATTATATATATATATATATATATATATATATATATATATATATATATATATATATATATATATATATATATATATACAGGATGTTTCCTTTAAAACAACAGCGCTTTTTTGGGCGAACTAATAACTTTAGAGAAAAATGTTGTATACCAAAAATGATCAAGAATAAGGAGATAATGTATCATTAGTAACAAACCGAATATTTAATCAGTGGTTCTCAAATGGTAGAACAAAATTTTATTTTTTTAAATGGCACGCTATATAATTTTTTAGCTCTTTAAATAGAGTACTATTTTCTAATTTCAACTATATAAATATAGCATAGAGATGTATAACAATTATTTCGAGAAAAATAGTATTAAAAAGTAGAAATAATGTAATAAAAAATGGGTTTACTACTAGCGTAACTAGGCAACAGACTTATCAATACCTGTGTATTGCATAGCCTATTCCTAGTGTAATATTATAACATTATTTTTAATACCATTTTTCTCGAAATAATTGTTAGACAACCCTATAACATATTTATATCGTTGAAATCAGAAAAAATTTCGGTTTGTTATTATTAATAAATTAGCCCCTTATTCTTGATTTTTTTTTGTCTATAACATTTTTTTCTAGTCATTAGTTCGCCCAAAAAAGCGCTGGTTGTTTTAAAGGAAACAGCCTATATATATATATATATATATATATATATATATATATATATATATATATATATATACATCATCGTGAAAATAGTAAAATCGTATTCTAGGGGCCCCAAAACGTGCTTATTGATTAAAAACTTACCACCAAATTCATTGACCAGACAATACCTTCCTTACCTTAAGGTAACGGACACTCAAATTTCTTTGAACATGTAGTTCCAGAATCTTATAGTACAAAAGGAAGTTGTGAAAAGTGATATAAATCTTTGATCGTTTAAAAAGCCACCTTAATCCAAGAATCACAACATGAAATTTGTTAGAATAACCACAACTTGGCGTATTACGTGGCAGTACTTTAAAACTCGTTGTCACACTTATTTCTAGGAAAATAAAAACTTTTGTTATTAATTTATTATAGTTTTATTTCTCAGTAATAATTATTACAAGAAAACTTCCTATTAACATCAATTAACTCGTAAACACAATTGAAACAACACCACTTTTATTGACGAAAATATCAATGAATACAACAAAAAGTTATTTCGAAAATTAACCAAATAAAAAATAACAATTTTAATTTTCGCCGATCGCGGACGACGCCACGTTGTGGTTCTAGGATTAAGACATGAACCTCTATAAAAGTTTCCAATGTTCAAACTATTCTTCTAACATACAAACCATTATGTGGAAATTAAAGTAAAGGTAAAAGGGGCTGCAAATATTTTGTTCAGCTATTGTCATTGTATTTATTTGATATAATCATACGTAGTATAATTCTATAATATGTATATTCTCGAGTGAAACCGAGTTTTAGGTATTCTGATTACACCAAAAATGTACTGACAGCCATATTCAATAAATTTGACTGCAATATTTAAAATCGTTTAATATGATTTGATTTTGAAGAAATACAGCGAGTGTACAGTGACAAGTCGTGTTCCTTGGATACCTTAAAGCGGTTGTACAATGAATTTCAGCGTGGCCGACTTTCCTTAAATGACAGTTTTCGAACTCCTAAGCAAAAACCGCAGTTACCAAAAAGAATATTGGTCTTGTTGAGAACATGATTAAAGAGGACAGGCATGTTACTGTCAGGCATATTCAACCAACTTTATAGATTGGTTTGAAAGCAATTGAAACCATTTTAGACAACATTTGATGGTACGTAAGTTTTGTTCCCCACAATTTGAATCCAGTCAAAAAGACAACCGTTTGACATGGTGCAAATCTACATTAGATCGCTTTGAGAATGGATCGTTTCATTTGGTGTACAACTTCATTAGAGGTGAGGAAAGATAGGTATACTGCTATGATCTCGAAAAAAGCAACAGTCCGCAGTTTGGGTCTTTGAGAATGAGTCGGTTCCAACAAAAGTTATTCGCGAAAAATGCCGAAACAATTTTTTTGGAATTATTGGACATGTTTGCACTGTATCACTGGAGGATCGTCGTACTGTTAATGTTGAATCTACCGTTTGTTTGCCTCAAATTCTCCAAAATGTTCGTGAAAAAAGTCAACGGGGAAGGATTATCTTACATCAAGGCAACGCTCGGCCGCACACTGTTGCTCGAACGAGTGATTATTTGAATGCCTAAAACATTGAAATAATAGGTCATTCGCCGTATAGTACAGACCTGTCACCTAATGATTTCTTTTTATTTTCACGTGTACAGGATAAGTTACGGGGTTTACGTTTTACATCGGCCGAAGAAGCTGTTGACGCATTTAAAAATGAAATAAAGAAACAAACGCAGAAAGATTGGAGAAAATGCTTTGGAGATTGGTTTTCACGGGTGCAAAAATGTATTGATTGTGGAGAAGAATGCCTTGAAAAATTATAAATAAATGTGTTTTGCAAGTAAATTGTGTATTACTTTACTAGGCTCAGCGGAAAGAGAACAGCCCTCGTAATATTGAAATATTAAGTTTTTGTATTATTATTTTGTTCCTGTTGCTATAATATATATTTTATTTATTATCTTTTCTCGATATTTAGAAGTAATATTGGTAAAATAAATGACTCCATTTTCATTTAAAACTTTATGTATAATAATAATAATTATACATATTCATTTTGGCACTCACAAAAATAAAGTTCTGCGCACGCCTATGAAACTCATAATGTTTTCGCATCTTATACAAAGGTTAATAATTTAGTATATTATGTATTTAGCACATCTTATATTCATCGTACAAGAAATTAACTATCATTCTGTAAACATTCCTCGCATGGAAATCAAATTTATGTTTATTAAATACGGCAACTGCTATCACCATATCTCATGTAAATAAATAGAAAGGAATAAGTAGACTATTTGCATATGCTAGTTGGAAAAAGTGATAATTAAAGGTAGAAATTTGTTCTGCAATTAGCTGGAAATGAGCGACTAGACTGCAGATGCAATTAATACATTGGGTTACCAGACTACACATATACACTACTACGCTCGGATATGCGGCAACGCGGCAAGTTGCAACACCATGTTACAGTCGCAATTTCTACTTACGACGTTTTACTCCGAATTTTTACAATTATTCTTCTGTGTGTACTTACCTTCTCATCTGGCTATCCTTAATAGTATTGTTACTTTATTTTCTGTCAATTCCTTATATCATTGAATGTTTCAACTACACATGCCGTCTTTGGCTTGTGTTTCGGTCCCATAAATTACTTTTTGTTGCTAGTTTATCTGCTTTATTGACTATTGGTATTTGAATTCTAGTGATCTTATAAGGATTAGTTCATGTAATATTTGTTTTTCAGGGTGTTAGTTAAAAAACGGGCCATAGAGAATTAAATTATACACCTAAATCAGATTTTATTTTGTATATTTACTCATTTAATTAAATTTCAATTTAAAATTTTATAAATTTTGCTCATTTGTAGTGATAGCCATGGAATTTAAACAAAATTACAAAGAAATGCATATCGTTTAGATTTAGATGTAAATTATCAAACAAAATATTTTTAGGTACTTAGGTACAGAATATAATTCTGACAGTTCAAACAACAGGCATTTGTTTGTAATTTACAAATTCCATGGTCAAATAAAACTCCCACATCTCTAATTATTTCTGTGCGATCTAAAATAATTTTATTTGTTGAATACCCATACGTCAGTGGCACCAATATTTTGGAAAGTGTAAGTTGTTGTTACACCACTAAAATAGGTTATCTAAGTCGTCTTGAAAAATATTAGTTTTCAGTCTTGAATACAAGAGACGTAATAGAATTTTTTTTAAATCATCACCGAATAATAATTTTTCACAGTGAAAGACATTTGTGATGTCGTTTATAAAAGTTAGAAATAATAGTGGTCCAAGGTTGGAGCCCTGAGGTACGCCCAAAGAAGCAAGGAAAGTATTAGATTTGAAGCCTTTATAACTCAAAAATACCTCGCGGCGAAGTAGGTTAGAAGAAATGACATTAATGAAAGAAGTAGGGAATGAAAAAGGTTGCAGTTTGCTGATTAAGATACTGTCATCCAGTCTGTTAAAGGCCTTTGCAGTCAGTATAAATTCAGTAAACTTGACCCGACAGTACAATAGACACTTTCTGAGTGATATTAGTCACAGTAAACCGCTTCCCAACGAAGTCTTGTTGATATTAGATATTCACGGTCTTGGCTTGAAGCTTGAAAGCTTGGCTTGGCTTGGTTTGAAAAAGCTTGAAAAATCAAGCCAAGCCTGTCGTTCAAAAAACCTTGACTTTTCAAACCAAGCCAAGCTTCTGTTCCATCAAACCCAAGCCAAACCAAGCCTAACATTTCAAAAAAAAACTGAATTTTCAAGCCAAGCCTTCGACTGTCAAGTAGCTTGGTTGAAAACAAGCTTTTTCAATCTTTTCTTAAGAAATGTTGACAAAGCCGACAAAACCGTAATTTTATGGTGGTAACGTACTTTCTCATTGCTTCGGCACATTTTTGCGAACTTCTAAGAATTGGAGTTCCCAAAAGGACCAGCCTTCATTACCTGCCAGTCTAGTAAGCTTCAAAAATTTGTAAATAAGAAACTATATCCTTTATCATTTTTATTATGCAAAGACCACTTATTTTCGCAATCTGAACCAACTAATCGCACATCGTAGTTCGCGCACACAATCAAGTACAACATAAATTAATAAAATGTTGAGAAAGTTTTTAAATACATAATGATAAATGAAAATATAATTTTGTTGTTTTATCCTTTACCTACATTAATATAAAATGTACGATGAAAAATTATAACACAACATTTATTGCAAATGTCAATCATAACATACAGAGCTATTTAACTTTTAAATACTTATTATTGTTAAAAAAAAATGGGATTGAAGGACCAGAACGTGAAATACATGTTGTTTTCTCAATAAATAAGACAAGGTGGTCCACGTGTATTGACCAATACGGGCGTTTCGGGCTTTCAGCAAGCCAATCCTCAGCTATACATACCGATACATATTAAATTGAAAACATTATGGAAAAATTAAAGTAAGAAATTGCTTACCCAAATTACAAAGGTTGTACAGTAGTTATAAAAAATCTGATGTGGCCAGCACATTACCTTCCGTCAGTTCTATGTATTTTGTACAAATTTCATACGGAAAGTTCCTTGCTAAATTAAATATTCTATTTCTTGTACATTACTTTCCGGCAGCTGCAAGTATTTTATGCAAATTTCATACAGAAAAATTATGTCTTAAATTATTATTTTGTGACGTTTTCTATATACAGTGTAATGTATCTGCAGAAATAAAAGATTTATTATTATTATTTCTTGTACATTACCTTAAAGCAGTTGTATGTATTTTATACAAATTTCATACAGAAAGCAAAAGATCCTATATTTCCCGTAAAATTATAAGACAAACACACTATGTCAATTTCACTTGACACTGACATCTTTCAATCAGAATTTTCTTAATATAGTAGCTGTTTTCATAGCTATAGCTACTTTATGAAATTTAATTTCTTTACAATTTTTTAACTCTATATCCATTTAATATTAAGTATAAAATGCAGTCAAATCGTATAGAGAATAAAATATCCTTTAATATTTATAATAACATTAAATGTGAATAAATGATATTTAACATAGTTTTTTCAAGAAAAACTGTTAAAATCTTCAAATGATGGTACTTCCGGTTGACCAATTTTAACCAAAATCTAATCAGCTCTTCATATGGATGTAGCGAAGAAGTATACGAAAAAATTATAATTTTTGAAACTGTAGTATTAGAGTTATCGCAGACGAAAATTTTGTTACACACACACACACACACACACACACATCCACACACACACACACACACACACACACACACACACACACACACACACATACAGACAGACATCATCGTAAAAATAGTAAATTCGTATTCTAGGGGCCCTAAAACGTGCTTATTGATTAAAAACTCATCATCGAATTTTTTGACCAAAGACAATACCTTCCTTACCTAAAGGTGACGGAAGGTAAAAAATAATACAGATGAAATGTTTAAGCAACATGGTTTACATTTTACGTTGAAAATTATGTTTTCAGCATTCAACCAACTGAATCATTTCGGAGTTGGAGTGATACTGAAGTGTGTAATTTAGGTAAGCAATTTGTTACTTTAATTTTTTTAATAATGCTTTCAATTAATATGTATCGTTATGTATAGCTGAGGATGGGCTTGCTGAAAACCCGAAACGTCCGTATTGTTAAATAAATACACGTTACGTGGACCACCTAGCCTTATTTATTGAGAAAACAACTTATTATTGTTAAGTTAAATGTATTTTGTATAAAAATTAATTAATTAAATACTGGAATTTTTAACTGGAATTAATTATAAGCTCAAAGCTTTAAGAAATTAGATTTGATTTTCAAACAAAAAAATTATTAAATTTATCTGATTACATTTCACATAAACCTAATCAATATGATTTAAATTTTAACTTTCAACACATATTTATTACTCGTGTTTATTGGAATGCTACAAACACATAATTTTGCTGCAGAATAAAAATTATAAGAAATAATAATATACTCAATATTGTGCGGTAAATTGAGTGACAGACTACGTATGATGATAATTATTGCATTTTATAGTTGCATTTTATACAATGTTTTGTTATTCTGGTATTTCCGAATCATAGGGACGAGACAATTTCTGTTTGTGGATATGTATATTTACATACAAAGATTTCAATGCTATTTTTAGCACAACCCCTAATGTATCCCTAATAAACCGATCTTGTCTGTGACAGGTATAACCGACAAAGCATTCTCTTTTAAATATTACCTTGATACAAGTTTTCATTGAAGAGGCGAATAGGTATTTATGTTACGAACAAACAAAATTTCGGGGAAATTTCCGTCTGTAGGGTTTTATGATTTTTAGATGTATTTGAAGTAGGTATAAAAGATTAGTCTCAAGTCAGTTTCATCTCATTGTACATTCCAAAATAATTATGTATTTATTTGAACACTGTTCTTGCGTGTTTGTAGTCTTGAGTTTTTTTTTTATACAGGGTGAATATGAACTATATAGTATGATAAAATTTAACAGTTGGGAAGTCATTTCGAGTAAAAATAGAATTATGAACTTAAGTCCAATTCATTTTAGTTATTAAAAAACAATAAAGTAACTAATGCATATGCCTACTTCAATGAATGCAGTCAACAAAAATAAAAGAAACAAAAATAATTGAAGAGTAAGTATAATAAAAGATAATAAATTTATGTTGGTTGTTTTTACTCAAAAATAAAATAAATGAATAAAATATACATTTCAATATTTTTATATTTTAATAATTACAAAGAAAAAACATTTGGTGTAAGTGTCATAAATTTTATTTTATCGTTTTGTTTATCTTTACGCATAGGAAGATATTTTTCAATTATACCACAATAAATTTATGTAAAACAAAACGTGATTTATACATCTTTACGATGCAATGAAACATCGACATAACATATCGATATATTGATACGTCAATATTCCAATACATCGATACATCGGATTTATCGGTATATCGATATATTTAATTTAATTCACACGAATATTTATATTAAAATCTTAATATCGAACAGCTACTACTGGTTTTCATACCTACTGTGCGCATGACCATTTATAAAGCTTGAAAAGCTTGAAAAAGCTTGAAATAGTTTGAAAAGACTCGAAAAAGCTTGATAAAGCTTGAAAATCAAGCCAAGCCAAAAAAAATATTTAAAGCTTGAAGTTTTCAATCTAAGCTAAGCTTTGTTTACATCAAGCCCAAGCCAAGCCAAGCCAAGGTTATAATATTTTATTATAGTTCACTAAATGTTCATTTTAACTTTTTAAACCTGAACATTAAATAACAATATAGAAAACCAGAAATGAAAAAATTATAGCACAAAAAATAATCCTACTTAACAAAATGTTTAGGTTTGTAATCGTTTACGTTTTGAGGGGTGTCTTAGTCTGTTCTTCCAATTACATAATTGATATAATAACTGCCTCTTATCTAGATTTTATTAGTTGTATAACGTACGTCTAATAAACTAAATAAAATGCACTAAAGAAAATGTTACTTTGAGTTTGAGATAATCTCAAAAATATTTACATTCTGTTGAGTAGCATAAATTACTGAGCATTGAAAAGCGATAATATCTAAGATTTTTCACATTTCGTATAAAATAACTCTTCCACCATCCATATAACTCAAATTCCACATAATCTGCACTTACACACAAACACACGCAGATATCTACACGTATTATTAATTAACAACCACGCGCCTATCTATTCAATTTCACCAGTGCGCGTGCGCTCTATGCATGTGTATTTAATTGAATTTGCAGCTGCAGAAAGATGTAGTGCTGATTTGAGATGTGAGGATTTGTTCTTATTTGTTCCTTGGTAGAAATATTGGTAATTCTCTATTATGAAAAATGTGGAGATAAAAAAAATCTCTTCTCTACATAGCACGTCGGTTACAATCCAATTATTCATAAGAGGACACATGGATCATATGTGTACTACTTTACGTTGCTAATTTGAGTTCGGGAAATAGAACATTACAGTACCGGGACCGGGAATTGTTGCTTGGACACATTTCGGGGATTGTTTATTTTTAACAAAAAGAAACAAGAAACGTCAAACACAATTTCTGACAAATTTATTTTAAATAACACAATTTGGAACTTATGAACGGTCATTATGGTACAATTAGAATTTTCATCAATTCTAAAAGTTCACATGCCCCATCAGTAGTTACTGTCGGTGATGGAATCTGCTTGAGTTTGCTGGAGCACTTGTACGAGAAAAAATTGTAGACTTTGAAAATTGTTAGTTATTAAAAGACCGTTGCATTTTTAAACAAAAAATCTTTATTGTTTTTCAAAATGTACTTGTGCATTCTTTGAAACCACTTTTTAAAACATTCGGAAAATTCATTTTCTGAAAAGTTCTCGAAAATTCGTTGAAATTCTGTAACTGCTGCATATGCGCTGGAAAATCTTTTACCTCGCATAATTTTTTTAACAGTTGGAAACAAAAAAAAAATCGCACGGCGCCAGATCTGGGCTGTACGGAGGATAAGTTATCAATTGAATTCCCGAATTTTTTAAAAAATCCAATATTCTGGCAGCAGTTTGGGAGGATGCGTTCTCATGATGGACTAAAATGTTACGTAAACCGGTCCTTTGGCGACCTGTTTGTAATTTTGCAAACATCAGTGGTAAAGCCACTTCGCAGTACCATTCAGAATTAACAGTTCTGCGATCTTCAAGTGGAATAACAGCAACAGGACCACTTCGGCGAAAAAAAAACAGCAATCATTTTCTTATTGACGCTTTTGCCACGAATTACTTTTGTGGGCAAGTCTTCATCTTCGAATACCCAAACACTAGATTGCTGTTTAGTTTCAGGGTCGTAACTGTATACCCAAGATTCGTCACCTATAACAATGTATACCAATTGCTTAAAAGTTCCTCCGTCAAAATTTGCAACATAAATTTAAACTAGTCTACTCGACCCTGTTTTTGACTTTTTGAGAGCAAATGCGGTATCCAACAGCTTGCTAGCTTTCTTACCCCTAGATGCAAAATAGTATTCACTGCCGAGAATTCAATCTTTACTTCCTCCTGAATCTCCCTATAAGTAATATTTCGGTTGGACTGAATCAAGCTTGCCACACGATCAACATTTTCTGAACAGGCAGCATCCGCAGGACTTTTAGGTCTTGCTTCGTCTTCTAGCAGCTCTCGCCCACGTCGAAATTCGCGGAACCAATGACTAACAGCGGATAATGAAGAGGCAGCATCGCCAAAAGCTGCTATCAAATTTTCATGGCTTTGCTGATATCCTACCTGTCTTTTATAGTCATAGAAAATCATAGCTCTAAAGGTAGTTCGCGGAATACTCATTTTAACTGAATTCAAAATGAAAAACTACTTAACTTACAAAATTAACTACGTTTCACAAGGAAATCGGAACGTTTGAAAATTGTGGGTGACGAATGTCAACTAATGCGACATTCAATTTTTGCAATTGTTTCTAGCCAATTGAGCTTCCATGGCCTGCTACTAACTATTAACAGAGCATCGTAATAACTGGTATTATTTTTCTACAGTTTCGTGAGAACAAGCTTCACCGTAGCCTAGCCACATTTAGAAAAATTTCACTCGACAAATATTACCAAAAGAATATGCAGCTGTCATTTTTGAAAATCAAGACACACAATACAAATAAAAGAAATACATATAAATTTCACAAATTCAAAGATAACGTGACTGAATTTCATAATCTCAAACATTTTCCTCGTATAAAATAAATTAAGGATATTAGCAATTGGTTATTTCACATTTGTGTCTTATTTAATTAATTTCCTTGTTATAAATATTATATTTTACCAAATACCTTCTTCTTTATTACTTCAATTTATTAAAATAAAGTCTCGTGGTAACTTCTCTCTTTCCTGTCTGTTTTTGAGGCCAATGTTGAGAAATTGAGATCCACTAGACTCTATACGGATTTTTATGCATGTTATAAGATTATTTTATGATAAAAGGAAGCCGAGCAGTTTTTGTAGGATTTTTAGAAGTTATAGTTTAAGAGTCACGTTTTGTGCGATAAATGAGTAGCTAAGTACAATTTTTATCTATCTATTATAATTTGCAATTTATTGTTACACGTTTTGTTACAATGTATGTATTAGCGGTGATACTATGACGATGACAAAAATTTTTCCTTATAACTCTTTATATCTTTGTATTTGTCATTCGAATAAAATGAAGATGAAATTATGAAAGACACACACAACCATGCCTTATCCGGGATTCGAACCCGGGACCCTTGGAGCGTGAACCGATACCGCTACCGCTACTCCATCTGGGTCAATTAAAAATTATAATATTTTTTACTAATTTGGTAAACATCAGCCGAAATAGCTTACATGGGAGAGCGTTAGATTGAAAATCTAAAGGTCACCGGCTTAATCCCGGGTTTCGGCAAGTTACATTTTTAAAAATTTATAATACAAATATGTAAAAAATTACTAACCTCAGTTGTGCAATTTTGAACAAATTTATAAGTCTTACGCTTGAATTACATTATACTATTATTTTTGTCTAGATTTTAATTCGATTCTCGTTCGAGAATTTCTAGTCATTTCTAGTATAACGTAAATAATCAGACATTGTCATCTGAGTTTCGGTCGATTTTCGTACTAGATTCTAGTTCAGAAATATACGCTGTCTTATTTTTTCATCCGGGTTTCATACTAGATTCAAAGTACGCATGCGTATGATATGACAGACACTTAACAACGACTTGAATTCAAAAAGAAGTGTTATTCATAGTTATGTTTTTACATTTCTATTTGTCAACATTTCATTTACAGAAATACAGAATAAGTACAAAAAAATATACGGAATTAATCGATATTGCACGACTATATATTACAAAAATCGAACTAAACTCAGATGAAAATCTAACGAAAAATCTAGTACCGGAATATGCAAAAACAGTATAATGTAATTCAAGCTTTACAGATCTGTAAAACAAAACTGATATATAAGAGTGGCTACTTTCGTTGTAATTTTGTTTATTATTTAGATTTACCGATCTGAGACATACAGATTTGTTTAGAAAAGAGCCATTATAAGAATGTAAAAATACAATTTGCCGAAACCCGGGATTGAACCAGGGACCTTTAGATCTTCAGTCTAACGCTCTCCCAACTGAGCTATTTCGGCTGATGTTTACAAAGTTGGTAAAAAATATTATAATTTTTAATTATAAATCATATTATTAATAAATACAAATTATAGTAAAAATCAATTATTAATTTTAATTAGTAAAACTAAGAAAATGAGAATGAATTACGTGTTGGCGCGTAATCACAATTTAAAAAGCTGTAGTGCGTTCTATAGTGTATCTAGGTTCCAGGAAATTTCATCGCGAGTAAATTGATCGCGGTAAATTTATCGCAGAAAATTCATCGCGTGGAAAATTCATCGCCGGTAAATTGACCGCCGGAAAATTGATCGCGAGGTAAATTGATCGCCGGTAAATTGATAGCGTGGAAAATTGACCGCGGGGAAAATTGATCGCCGGAATATTGATTGCCGGAAAATTGATCGCGAGGAAAATTGATCGCCGGTAAATTTATCGCGTGGAAAATTGATCGCGGTGTATATTCTTCGCCGGTAAATTTATCACGGGGAAAATTGATCGCTATATAGAGTATAACACCAAATCAATAACATTGCTCATACATGATAGGTAGTTTTATATTCCCCTTTTAATCTTTTTACCTTCCGTCACCTTTAGGTAAGGAAGGTATAGTCTTTGGTCAAAAAATTCGATGATGAGTTTTTAATCAATAAGCACGTTTTAGGGTCCCTAGAATACGAATTTACTATTTTTACGATGATGTGTGTGTGTGTATGTGTGTTTGTGTGTGTGTGTGTGTGTGTGTGTGTGTGTGTGTGTGTGTGTGTGTGTGTGTGTGTGTGTGTGTGTAACAAAATTTTCGTTTGCGATAACTCTAATACTACAGTTTCAAAAATTATAATTTTTTCGTATACTTCTTCGTTACATCCATATGAAGAGCTGATTAGATTTTGGTTACAATTGGTCAACCGGAAGTACCATCATTTTAACAGTTTTTTTTTTTTTTTTGAAAAACTATGTTAAATATCATTTCTTCACATTTAATGTTATTATAAATATTAAAGAATATTTTATTCTCTATACGATTTGACGGCATTTTATACTTAATAGTAAATGAATATAGAGTTAAAAAATTATAAAGAAATTAAATTTCATAAAGTAGCTATAGCTATGAAAACAGGTACTATATAAAGAAAATTCTGATTGAAAGATGTCAGTGTCAAGTGAAATTGACATAGTGTGTTTGTCTTATAATTTTACTGGAAATACAGGATCTTTTGCTTTCTGCATAATATTTGTATAAAATACATACAACTGCTTTAAGGTAATGTACAAGAAATAATAATAATAATAATAATAATAATAATAATAATAAATCTTTTATTTCTGCAGATACATTACACCGTATATAGAAAACGTCACAAAATAATAATTTAAGACATAAATTTTCTGTGCGAAATTTGCATAAAATACATGCAGCTGCCGGAAGGTAATGTACAAGAAATAGAATATTTAGCAAGGAACTTTCCGTATGAAATTTGTACAAAATACATAGAACTGACGGAAGGTAATGTACTGGCCACATAATTTGTCTAAAACAGATCTAGTGATATGGTAAAATATTTTAATAGGTAAGTAATTTTAAACTAAATTATTAATACGAGTATATCATATAAAAGGTAAAATGTACTCCATTGTTTTGTTATAAACAATATTTTTTGTATGCTTAAATATCCTAGCGATCAATTTTCCCCGGCGATCAATTTACCGGCGATGAATATTCCCCGCGATCAATTTTCCACGCGATCAATTTACCGGCGATCAACATTCCGGCGATCAATTTTCCCGCGATCAATTTCCACGTGATCAATTTACCTTGCGATCAATTTTCCGGCGATCAATTTACCGGCGATGTATTTTCCGGGCAATCAATTTACCGGCGATGAATTTTCCACGCGATGAATTTTCCGCGATATATTTTCCGCGATCAGTTTACCGGCGATAACTTTTCCGGACACGGTTTGAAAAAGTGATTTCAGTTATACTGCTGGAACTCATGTCTTTACATCATTATATCGTTTTAGGACAATTATGTTATCTTTATTTTTGTGACTCGAGGATGTACATTGTATATTGCATATCAACAGTTTCTTTGTAAATATTGTTTCTTTTAAACGAAATTTTCAGAATATATATACAGGCTGTAAACGAAACTAGGAAACGCGATTTTTCTCGGAAGTTATTAGAGATCCAAAACATACTATAAAATAAAGTTGTAGGAGACAAAGGGAGCATCCCATTACAGAATAAAATATTTTTTTTTAACCAATGGTTATTAAGTTACAGCACAAAGTTATATTTGTTTAATGGAATGGCATATTGTTTAGGCTCATTCGATACAATATTTTTTTTTAATAAAACTATTGAGAAAAATTCAATTAAAATTTAAATAAATTTTATTTTTATAGATATTTTTCAGTAGGCCATGTATGAAAAATAAAACCTAATATTTGTCAATTTGAATTATGTAGTGCATAATATTCCTATTGTTGCGGATAGGACACTATTTATAAGGTAATTAATAAATATTTGTTTTACTTTAATTTAAGCTCAATTGTTTTTCATTGCTTCAGAATTAATTCAAAGATGCTGCTTGTGCTTCTAAGTGAATATGTTTTAAAGGAAGGTTCTCATTTTCACACAATTTAATGTATTATTCTTTCAAATAATTCCCAATGACAGACAATAATTATTACAGCAATTTTTTTTCAATAACAATATAACAAAACCATAACAACCATTCAATGGCTACTTTGTAATTTAAAATGCTACATTAATTAACTTGTCAGTGTCAAACGATGAATGAAAACATAAAATGATTGAAGAAGTTTTGAAAACAGTGTTAGATAAAACGTTGTATTACACTCGTGTGGAATCTATATTAGTCACTAAAGAAAATTACCCACTCGCCCTGCGGGCTACGTTGCTAAACTTTTTCTTTCGTGACTAATATGATACATTCCACACTCATATAATAAATAATTATTTTAATTTTTATTCCCAAAACAACCGATGTTGTAATTTGTTAGTATGGTGGAATAAATTCGGACAAATGCGCATATTACGAATTAATCCTGCATCCGAAGAAAAAATAAAAATGCCGGCAGGTAAGTAACTAATTAATGACAGGCATTTAAATTAGCAATAGGCTAACGAATGGCCGTGTTCACAGGCGTCCCTTGTTATAGGCTATAGTTTATACGGATAGCGCGTGGAATCCCATGATAACGAGTTATGTGCCTTTTTACAGCCGTCGCCGTCTGTCTACAATGTCGTCGATGCATAATCCAAATTTATTCCCTGTTTGTTGCCAACTCCAACATTTCTTTACACTTTAATAACGCCTATACGTTATTAACCACGCTACGGTCATCGTAAAATCATTATTTTATAATTCAATTTATCGCCAAGTCAAGTGCTTGTCTAATATGTTGTCATTTATATTAATTAACTAAGTAATCAGGTATCACTTTACATACGAATAGAAAATATTTTATGGGTATTGTCAAATTGACAGATAATTTTATATACCACTGTTTTTTATTTAATTGCAACAATAAAACATCTACAAAAATGAATCCATTTTGCAGAATATAGCCGTGTTCCTTCGGGCTGTGATTCGTGATCTAAATGATAAAAGTGATAATGATTAAGAAGAATAATGTTTTTACGTTTCCTATTCGTTATCCCCACTTTCTCATTTTGTGATCACTAGACAACATTCCCCCTTCCCTTCAGAATCAACCTTTTTGAGTGATTCACATGGATTCAGTTCAGAACAAATTGAAAATATACATACTATTTCGAGCGTAGAAATTTACGATTGTGGGGTTTGTGGCATCAAGGGAAATAAGATTTTTCTATAAAAGCATGTAAAGAACCACATAAAGATTTGTTTGAAATAAACATACTTCATATTCCTTACCAAGAACATTATTTTTTACTTCAATATAACCCATTTTTAATTCTGAATATAACACTAGACAGTTGATTATTTATAAAATAAAGCAGGATAGTTTGCATTAGTCTGCATATGACATTGACATTTGACACAACATTGTGTTGTTTTCTTGCTATAATTTTTAAATCCTTTTTCAAAAGAATCACGATTAAATTAATCAGGATTCACAAAATCACAATCACAACCCGAAGGAACACGGCTTATGTATATTGGTATTGCTATGTATTCTTCAAAGCCAGTAGATATACTAAAGGACCGCCATGGTGGCCATCTTGGCCTTAAAAAGCAACAATAACTATTTTTTCCGCCGGTAGAGGCGCTTTTATTTTATTTGTTATTGCAGGGTTCTGTAATGTTGGCAATGTCAAATTATTGGTTATCTCCAAATGTTTCTGTAATAATGGAAAATGCTAATTTTAACAGCACTATTGAAATTAAAACTTCTTACTTTACCATGCATTGCATATTTCGATTAAATGTCGGCTCTTCCAATGTTTGTAAACCAATGTTGATGCCTCTCTTCAATATTTGGTATACCAAAAAAAAAATTTAAGTACATATGTAGTACATATTCTATTTTTATTATGATGTGCATGGTGTATACCAATGTGACATTTGACACGTGCAACAGCAGCGCAATTGTTATTATTGCTTTTTAAGGCCAAGATGGCCGCCATGGCGGTACTTTAGTATATCTACTGGCACTGGCTTTGATATTTTTAAGATCCCAAAATTTTTGGTATATATCAAAATGTTTTTCACGAAAATCTGTTCAGAGCTTGAAATAAAATATCATTTCCGGTTTATCAATTTTAGAAAAAATCGAATATGTCGTTCTCATTAATCTAAACGTCTTAAATACCAAATTTGAAAATTTTTGGAATATAACATATTTTTCGCGAAAATCTGTTCAGAGCTTCAAGTAAACTATCACTTCCGGTTTATTAATTTCAGAAAAAAATCGAACATGTCCCTCTTATTAATATAAAAGTTTTAAATACCAAATTTGAAAATTTTTGGTATATATCAAAATGTTTTTCACGAAAATCTGTTCAGAGCTTGAAATAAAATATCATTTCCGGTTTATAAATTTTAGAAAAAATCGAATATGTCGTTCTCATTAATCTAAAAGTCTTAAATACCAAATTTAAAAATTTTTGGAATATAACAATATATTTTTCGCGAAAATCTGTTCAGAGCTTCAAGTAAACTATCACTTCCGGTTTATTAATTTTATCCAAAATCTAATATGCTATTCCCTTTGATATGAAAGTCTTAAATACTAAAATTGAAAAGTTTTGGATTATAGTTTAATATAGTTTTTCATTAAAAACTATGAGCTTCAAGTATCTTGCAGAAATGCACTTTATATTAGATTTTTTTGGTTCAATATCAAGGAAACTAAAAGAAAGTATAAATATAAATCTAATATTTATTTATGAATACCTTAAGCTCCTCTGCAAACATGCATTAATATGAGTAGCTCAAATTATAAACTTATAGATCTGTAACTACATCATAACTATGTCAGGTATCTCGCAACATGAAAATTCGGCAACAATGACCTTAGCTCCCAAGAGTATTCAAATATAGTTTTCTCTAATCTACACAAGGCGGGGTCAATAGCTTGCGACACCGCGAAGAATAAAACAATTGAATTGCGCTCTGATTTAATTATTTTGCAAGAGATCCAGGAGGGCTGGGCACTATGACGTAATTATATGAGTGTCATTGTGTGTTCAGTTGAAACTAGGACACCAAGTAGGGTATACAAGGATATTTTTTTAATTTATTTGTTTATATTGTATGTAATATATTGTTAATTATATTTGGTAGTTAGCATAACTGTACTGGAGAACAATTCTAATTCATTTACAGATTTGTCTCGATTAAACCTGCGTTAAACCGGCAATTTTTTAAATTATTTTTACACGGTTGAAATTCTGTTTTCGTGTTTCGAAGTTTTGCAATGAGTTGGATAAAAAAGCCAGATATAAAAACCATGTATTTGTGAAGTGTTATATTGAAGATAATGTAAGTGAATGTTTTTGCACGTTGTTTTTCGGTTTAAATTTGAAATTAAAGCACTCAATATGTTTTATACACACATCTCTTCATTTATTTAATATATTTCATAAGTTACAGATACTGTACCTCTCACCGCACTAACTACGCAAAAATTGTCCGACGCGCTAACGCTGGGTTAAATGATGTCAGACTTGTTACTACAGTGCATTCATTAATCCAAAAATGAGGATTAGCTTAAACATTTTTGTGAATCGTTAATTTTTATTAATCTAAATATGTTTAAAACTAACATGTTTTAAATGAGAGAAATTAGGAATTATTACCCCCTTGAGGTAGCAACCCGCTGCACATAAGAATAGAACGGTTAACCCGCCCTGATTCTATTTAAATAAGTCAATAAATAAATGGAAATAACTGTTTCTGTTACTGGGAAAAATTAGTTATATATTTTTACGTGTTTAAGTTTAATTTTAGTATTGTTTGAAATAGCTGTAGTATCTTAAACTAATTATTAATATTAATATTATTGCATCTGGCTTCACGCGAGTGCGCGCGCACCCACACGCCCAGCGTACAGCTGCACAGCATTGACCGGCTGCGACAGAGTCAGAGTGTCTCTGGCTTGCAAACGGTAAACACGTATCGCGTCGTCGTCCGCGAGAGTGGAATTTTCCACCATTTTGCATAAAACTTTCTGATTTTCATATGGTCAGTAAAGTAATTGGTTGTTTAATTATCGTACGCGTAGCTTGATTAGCCTAACACGACTAATTCAAGGAGTATCGTTCGGTTTTCATTTAATTTGGTACTTTATAGTCCGCGAATACTTTCCGGCGCCATTTTATGCAGCTAATAGACACATCTCAGGAATCAATTGTAAAATCGAACTGTACAATTTGATTTCTCACGGAATTCGTGTTGTTAGGGATTTGATTCATATTTCCTTGGGTGAAATTATTATTATTTCTTTGTAAACTTGTTTACACACGTCCACCTTCGAGTGACGTCATTCACAGCGCATCTGCTGTTATTGTCGACTAGGTACATTCAATGCAACAAGTTTTGCAGTCTAGTTGGTTGTTATTAAGTTCATTTAGAGTTCTTAATATTGTTTAACTACATTTGTTTGTTCATACACTTATGAAATGATTTAGTTAATTTATACAAATATCGTATTTGTTTATCTTTGGTTTATTATTGTTTATGTCACTTGTATTCAATACGCTATCACATATTTCTCAGAATTGGTTTTCAGTTGTTTGTTATTTTGTTGCAATTATATTTAGCACGTTTGTTAGTTCGTAAAACTAACTGGTCCTTCGTTCGTTTTAATTAGTACATTTCACAAATTAGTATTATCCCGTTTATTGGCCAAGTCCAGTGATGTGAACCAGCTATCGAAGGTTGTAATTATTTTGGTTTACATATAGTTTTGTTTTATTCATTGAATTTAACATCAAACACATTGTTGGTGTTTCTAGACCGGATTCGCTGATCTAGAGACATCGCATTTGGGCTTGCGAGCAGGATCAAAACATTTTGGTTCTTCTAGACCGGATTCGCTGGTTTAGGGTTTGAACATTTGGTCCTTCGAGCCATTAGGTCCTTATTACTTAGTCCTTCGCACCGGAGGGACGCAACAAAATACATACCTATATATTTACTTACGCTGGAAACTGAACTGAATTCCTTTTCTATTGTTCTATTTACTTTATTTTTAAAACGTTACTAATATAATTTTGAAATGATTAGTTCTTTGATAGTGACATTCATCTGTCAGTTACATACATTTGAATAACTGCGTTTTGTTTGTTTAAAGCATAGGCTCTGGGATTTAAATTATAGATAATTTTATAAATTTATTCATATATATGTATAGAAAAAGTATTAATGCAAATCTGTAGAAAATTTAATAGTCTTTAATTTTTATAATAACATTAATCTCGAAAAAATAACATTTAAAGGTATTTTTCTAGTAAATTGCCATTTCCGGTTATACGATTTTCGTACAAAATCTAATGGGCTCTTTCCCTTACAGAAAAAGTTCGGAATACAAGGTTTAAAATTTTTCTTAATGATAGTATTTGAGTTAGAGCAAATACACACACACACACACACACACACACACACACACACACACACACACACACACACAGACACACACAAACACACGCAAGCACGCACGCACGCACGCACGCACGCATGCACGCGGACATCATGGTAAAATTGTTATAATCGGATTATAGGGATCTTAAACCGTGCTTATTCACTAAAATCTGGATATGCGATTTTTAGCATGAATTCAATACCTCTATTAGCGAGAGGTAAAAATAAGTACGAGGTTGCGCATGCTTAAAAAGTGGAATATTGGAATTATATGAATAAGCGGAAAAAGAACAAAATAAAAATGTAAATAAATAATAATTAGACGTGTAATTTTTAATAAATGCTATTCATTAAAGGCTAATTCTATATTTTTATACTCTGTCAAAAATTAATCATCATAAAATTTCTATTATGTATTTAACATTTTTTCCAATTTATTGCATCATTTCATACGTTTCTGTCAGATATCATATTTATCCGGTAGAAAAGTTCCGGATAACTTATCTGTCGGATAGGCTATATTTATCTGACGCATAACCTTATCCGAAGGTAGAAAGACGCATTTTTTACTTATCCACCAGATAACTTTATCCGGAACTCTACCCGAAGGTGGAAAGACCAACCCTTAGAGATATAAAAATACATAACAATTATTGACAATTATACAAAATGTACAGGGAACAACAGTAACAGTAAAGTGGTTCGAGTTACAGAGTTTGGCTGTAGTTTTCAATATAAAATGAGTAACGAGTAAGATTGGTAAGAATGTATATTATTTTTACTCACCCCGGTAAAATTTCTGGCAGTGCCTGGGTTATTAATTAATAGTATATTGAAAGACAAGTATTACAAATGGACATTGTAATTTTGAATTAATTTACTTTTATTTCAAAATTATTATTCAAAGAAATATTAAAATATCAAGGTTCGTAACATTAACATTTCAATAAACATTTGACATTCGATTTATTTTGACATTTTGACAACAATTACTTACAAGTTAGGTTAGAGTTAAAATTTATATTTATATCTTGTTCCATTTAAGCCATTCAGTATTGCAGAGCATAGGGAATCGTTTTGACCTCTCTGATTGGCTGAAATTGGAGATAAGAGATAAGTTTACCCAATGTGATTTCGGCTACTTCAAGTTTGCGCTGTTGCCAGCTCCATCTACTGAATGGCTTAAATGGAACAGTGTATAATATGTTATGAATCTACAAATAAATACTTTCAGCCGTATGCATAAGTGCAAGCTTAAAATGGTTTTAGCAGCATTTTACATAGTGGCCAGTAACATCAGATAAATTCTATTAGCGGGATGGTATGCATAGTTGTACTTTTACTGGTCACTACTAAATAGCCAACTTGCATTATATTTAACCTGGCAACATTGTACAATTTGGTTATTTATTAAGCTGTCAGCTGTCAGTTCTATATGTTTTGAGGTAGAATATCATTTCGTGTATTATTATAGCGTCCTTGTTATTATATTTTAATTTCTAGTTGATTAGTCCAGTTATATTAGGTTATATAAATTTAAAAATAGTGGTTATAAGTGGATATACAGTTATTATAAGTGCTGTCAGCACATATATCAGGGAGTATGTTTATAAACGGATTGTTACATTTTAATTTGAATAGTCAGGCATTTTATATATAGAACCAAACACAATGTAAGATGGAAGAGGGCTTGTTGAATAGGTATACACGAGGAGGTGGAAGAAATAGAAGCAATACAAGAATTTATTGGAATCAATGACGAATTCTACCCTTGTCGTAAGGTTTACTAAAATTTGATAATGGTGAAATAAGTGGCAGATAATAGTTACCAATCCCATATTCAAGTTACCTATTAACACCCTTATTGAATCCGGTCACATGCAGAACGGCGTTACAATCGAGCGCACATCCAAACGAAGAATGTTGTGGGAAGATTGTTTGGAATAATGAAAAATAAATTTTGATGCTTTATTTAATGGACTACAACTTCATATACGAGTAGAAACGGCAATAATTGCAGTGGCTGTTTTGCGTAACATTTTTGTTAATGAAAGAATCGAAGAGCCTGATGAAGAATTCGCAGATGATGCAGATAAAGAAGACGATGGCAATATTCCTGAGAGGCATCCTTCGAAGGCAATATATTGAAAAATATTTTAATTAAAAACAAATATAATACAAAATACTAATGTGTTAACAAATTACTTATAGTTACATGTAGAACAAAGCTAAAGACAAACAAAATGTGAACTAAAATATGAATAAATTATTCCTTTACATGTACAAACTTATTGATAAATACTAAATAAATTTAAACTAAAAAAATATTGACACTATTTACAATTCTTCCCGTTTTTCCCTTAAAGCTGCAATTCTTACTTCTTGGTATTTTCATAATTTATTTTTACCTTCCGTCACCTTTAGGTAAGGAAGGTATTGTCTTTGGTCAAAAAATTCGGTGGTGAGTTTTTGATGAATAAGCACGTTTTAGGGTCTCTAGAAAACGATTTTACTATTTTTACGATGATGTCTGTATGTGTGTGTGTGTGTATGTATGTGTGTGTGTGTGTGTGTGTGTGTGTGTCTGTGTGTGACAAAATTTTCTAATGCGATAACTCTAATACTACAATTCCAAAAATTATAATTCTTTCGTATTCCTCTTCGTTACATCCATGTGAAGAGCTGATTAGATTTTGGTTATAATTGGTCAACCGGAAGTATCCTCATTTGAAGATTTTAACAGGTTTTCTTGAAAAAACGATGTTAAATATCATTTTTTCACATTTAATGTTATTATAAATATTAAAGAATTATTTATTCTCTATACAATTTGAATGCATTTTATACTTCATATTAAATGGATATAGAGTTAAAAAATTATAAAGAAATTAATTATCATATATATTAGTCAGCTTTGCTATAACTCTGGAAACAGCTGCGATACATTAAGAAAATTCTGATTGAAAGGTGTCAGTGTCAAGTGCAGTTGACAGTATGTTTATGTTATAATTTTACTGGAAATATAGGATCTTTTGTTAGAAACTTTCTGTATGGAATTAGTACAAAATACATACAACTGCCTTAAGGTAATGTACAAGAAATATAATCTTTTGCAAGGAACTTTCTGTATGACATTTATACAAAATACATAGAACTGACGGAAGGTAATGTGCTGGCCACATCAGATTTTTTATTAATGCATCTCTTCCGCATACATTAACACCATTACAACTACTTTTTTATAACTACTAAAACCGTTGTTTATAAGTTTACCTTAAAAGTATCATAAACATGCGTCAGTTGGTTATTAACACTTAGTTGCCAACTAACAATTTAAATCTTACTAAATGTCACTATACATAAGATTTTGCTTAGTGACATTTTAAATTGTTTTTAAAATGCTCTAAGTGACCACTAACAAATTTATGCATACAGCTGTTTGAGTTTTAATTTAAAAGAATGTTTTATTGATTAATGTAAATATTTTATTATAAAAAGTCTAATTTCACTAGTTTTCCATGAGTAATGATAGGTAATGAATGACAACTAAAATGGAAGATATTTATTTGACAATTAGACTAAGTTACCAACAATTACAGTTTCAAAAATCCCCAAAAACATTTTTACAAAATTATTCATTCACTTTGTATACCCGAAATAGGAAAATGTATATTGGAATAGTATATTAAAACATAAGTTGCAGAAGGCAACGTACTCTAGTACGAGTTACAAATTCGCTCACGAACGCGCAGCGGCGAGTGGGCAAACGAACAAGTGCTTGTATTGCCTTCTGTAACGTGTGTTTTATACTATTATCTCTGTTGAGGCTTTCATTTGATTATTTCTTTTAAAAAATATTTGACAATTTCCATTAAGAATATAATTTTGGTAGAATTATTACATTAGCGAGAGTGATTTGTTTTTTTATTTTGCTCGTTGCCTAGATATTTAGTGTATCTAGTGCAGTCATGTCAAACTCAAATAATAAAATATCACAAAAAATCTTTTAAGAGTGAAGCTCCTTCTAACATCAATATGCGTGATAGAATGCGACATTCTAATTCCGAAACAGAGAAAATTGATTTCTGGCTTTTAAGAAACAATAATTTTACTGATATCTGTGTACAAAGAAAATTGGCACACTCAGCAATGGGTAATAAGCCCTGATGATATATTTATTTATTTATAATATTACAATTTAATTTGACTTTAGGTAATTAATGGTGTCCCAAAATAAATGTAAGATCAAGTTCACATCCAGTCAAGCCTACTTAAATAGAATTTATACAAATTAGAAATGTGTGTAATTTGAATCATGGTGCTAAACAAAAGAATCCGGAAAAACTGCAAATAAAGCATTTAATTTCCTTGCCGTGCCATAATAAAAGATTAGATTCCCATTTCCACTTAAATAACAATTTCAATAAAATAAAAAGCTCCCGACCAACACAAAATAGCAATTAACAACATACAAGCCATAAAGATAAAATAGTTGTACGCTTGAAGTCAATTAAAGATTTCTAATTAGTTGTCAGTTGTTGATCAGATATGCGTTGCATCGATGATGTCACAGCACATAGAGCGACAGTGGCGCAACGCAACGCGGAGAAAGTGACAACTTACACCCACAGATGCTAGAACTAATTCCGATCGCACCTAGTTTTATTATATCCGATTGCGTCACATGTGTACGTGTAGTGTAACGCGATTGTCTTTTATTGTCTGTGCGTCAACTGTCATCTCAGTCGACCGGCACTGTTTACGAAACAAAACAGAAACTCAGACTGAGAAATGAGTTGACACCCATACTGAAGCTATTATTCATGCGATATGTAATAATGTAAGTGAAATCTGTATGAAGGACTTTTAAATTGTTGGAATTATTATTGTCTTTATCACAGACAGACCGGAAAGTTGATTATTGCAGACATCTACTGCTGGATTATGATTGCATTGAATACAATGGATTTATGAGCAATTAAAATCTTTATTTTTTAAAAGGGCATGTTAGAATTATTGAGAATAAAACACTTGGATATTGCATCGTATTTTTTAAAATTTTATTTTAAATACATACATATATTAAAATTTTGCAACTCCGAAATTATCGAAAATAATTATTTTTTGACATTTCTTACAACCACTGTAATGTTCCATTTTGTGTCACGTGAATGCGTTTTAACCACTCCTGTCATTACAGTAAAAATAAAGCGTGAGAGATTACTCCCGGGAATAATACCTGTAGCTTTTGTTTTTGTTGACATGTCATATCTTAATCAACACATAAGAAAAATGATCGAAAGAGACAAATTTTGTGCCATATCTGATCATAAAATAAACCAAAAAAATATAAAAACCACTTCTAGAAATACCACAATTAGTAATTATATCTTTTGATTATTTATGTTGCATTGTCAAAGTGTATTCTAGTTGTAAAAACAGACTTACCCACTGAGCCATGTAAACGAATGAAGCTAGTTAATTGCGACAGTAAATAGCGTTACAATAGCATGACAGCCTGATTTCGTTGTTTGAAACTTGTAGATCAAAAAATGATCTAATTAAATATAATTCAAGAGTTCTATAAATTAGAAAATAATTCTCCAGTTTCTTTCTTAAACTTGTTCCCATTTGGCAACAGCTACTTAAGCCTTACAGGGTTTCGTGACTATTGCTTGGCAACAAGTTCTCGAAAGATCTGTGAAATTATTTTCAATTTATTCTCACTCTCTTGTTATATTATGACTGACAATAATGCAGAGGTCCCTAACAATATAGTTGCTGGTATTTTTTGTCTGTTGGTATGACATTAAGGAAAAAAATCTGATGTGGCCAACACATTTCCTTCTGTCAGTTCTATTATATAATACTAAATTAAAATCTAACAAATTTGTAAATATTATGAAGGTCATCAAGAAAATTTAAATCAAACTCGGCCAAAAAAACAGTTTTTGGCCTTGGTACACAAATAACTACAATATTTGGGTCTCGTGGCCTGAGTATCTGGTCGCGTGCTTGGGGATTCGCGAATCTGGGGAACCGGGTTCGATCCCGACCGACGCCAAATTTTACGAATTTTAAATGGCACAAAATTTACCCCTTTATTCGTGGTGCTTAATAAACGCCAGCACGGTATAAATATGTCATCATCATTATCGATATTTGTACAAAGCAGATTGGCACACCCAGCAATGGGTAATATGCCGTGATATATTTATTTATAAAAAATAGTGTATGATATACGAATTAAAAGTGATTTTATTTTGTTCGAAGGTTTGGAGCACTCCGCTTCGCGTCGTGTTCCAAACTTCCTTCTCACAAAATATAATGTCACTTCTAACACTTATATCATAAGTAATTAATTTATCCTTCAAAAAAAAAAACTTTAATACAAAATTATTTTTTTACAATAATTTCTTCTTACCTACGAAATAAAATCTGATGTGGACACCATACGACTTCCTTTTTACTTCCTTGTACAAAGTAAAGGAAGTATTGTATCCGCGAAAAATGTCGGTTTCCAGATTTCAACGGAAACATCCATTTTGGCCATCCCTGAATCCATTCTGACTAATTTCGTCGTGACGTCTGTACGTACGTACGTGCGTACGTACGTATGTACGTACGTACGTACGTATCTCGCATAACTCAAAAACGGTAAGCCGTAGAAAGTTGAAATTTTGTATTTAGGACTTCTATAACATCTAGTTGTGCACCTCCCTTTTTGGTCATTACATAATTTCCAGAAAAGGTACTTTATTTGAAGCCTATAATAGATTTTAATGAAAAAGTATATTAAAATATAATCCAAAACTTTTCAAATTTAGTATATAAGACTTTTATATCAATTGGAATAACATAGCAGAATTTGGTTAAAACAGGCTAACCGGAAGTGATATATTACCTGAAGTTGTTAACAGTTTTTCTTGAATAAAATGGTTTCATTTTGATTTTAGAAATAAATGCTTCAAATAAGAGTTTTAGAGAATTAAATTCCGCGTCTAGCACATCAAGTATTATTAAATTAGCCCTTTGTATAAGCGAGATATGTAAATTTAAAACTTATATACTATTTTGTTTTTGTAAAGAAGCTTGCTATGGATTAGGACAAAAAATAACAAAAAAAATTAAAAATAGATGTTAATGTCAAATTACGTCAAATACGTGCAAATTTATAATTGAGTCTATACTTTATCTTCATATTCGTCTTGCGTACAAGGAAGTCGTGTGGTGTCCACATCAGATTTTTAAATTTACATATCTCGCTTATACACAGGGTTAATTGAATAATATTGGTTGTGCGAAACACAGATTTAATTCTCTAAAACTATTATTTGAAGCATTTATTTCTAAAATCAAAATAAAATCATTTTATTCAAGAAAAACTGTTAATAATTTCAGGTAATATATCACTTCTTGTTGGCCTATTTTAACTAAAATCTACTATGTTATTCCCATTGATTTAAAAATCTTATATACCGAATTTGAAAAGTTTTGTTATTAAAATAGTTTTTCATTAAAATCTATTATAGGCTTCAAGTAAAGTACCACTTCTGGAAATTATGTAATGACCAAAAAGGGAGGTGCACAACTAGATGTCACAATAGTCCTAAATACAAAATTTCAACTTTCTACGGCTTAACGTTTTTGAGTTATGCGAGATACGTACGTACAGACGTCACGACGAAATTAGTCAAAATGGGTTCAGGGATGGTTAAAATGGATATTTCCGTTGAAATCTGAAAACCAAAATTTTTCGCGATCACAATGCTTCCTTTACTATGTACAAGGTAGTAAAAATGATAACCGCATTATTTTTACTTCCTTGTACAAAGTAAAGGAAGTATTGTATTCGCGAAAAATTACGGTTTCCAAATTTCAACGGAAATATCCATTTTGGCCATCCCTGAATCCATTCTGACTAATTTCGTCGTGACGTCTGTACGTACGTACGTATGTACGTATGTACGTACGCACGTATCTCGCATAACTCAAAAACGGTAAGCCGTAGAAAGTTGAAATTTTGTATTTAGGACTTCTATAACATCTAGTTGTGCACCTCTCTTTTTAGTCATTTCATAATTTCCAGAAAAGGTATTTTATTTGAAGCCTATAATAGATTTTAATGAAAAACTATATTAAAATATAATCCAAAACTTTTCAAATTTAGTATATACGACTTTTATATCAATTGGAATAACTTAGCAGAATTTGGTTAAAACAGGCTAACCGGAAGTGATATATTACCTGAAGTTGTTAACAGTTTTTCTTGAATAAAATGGTTTCATTTTTATTTTAGAAATAAATGCTTCAAATAAGAGTTTTAGAGAATTAAATTCTGCGTCTAGCACATCAAGTATTATTAAGTTAGCCCTTTCTATAAGCGAGATATGTAAATTTAAAACTTATATACTTTTTGGTTTTTGTAATGAAGCTTGCTATGGATTAGGACTAAAATAACAAAAAAAAAAAAATAGATGTTAATGTCAAATTACGTCAAATACGTGCAATTTTATAATTGAGTCTATACTGCATCTTCATATTGGTCTTGCGTACAAGGAAGTCGTATGGTGTCCACATCAGATTTTTTTAGATGCTGGGAGTATGCATCGTAATATATCCGTAAAGAATTTTTTCTACAAATCTATTAAAAGTGGGCTTTTTAATATTTGTTTTTACCGTTGAAAAGTGACAGATCATTGTTACTTTTGACACTAGTGTTAAAAGTGAATGTCAAAAAATTATTAGAGATACAAATTTAAATCAAAAAATAATGTTTATAGAAAAAATAATGTATTATATACGTGTTAAAAGTGGTTTTATTTTGTGAGAAGGAAGTTTGGAGCACGACGCGAAGCGGAGTGATCCAAACCTTTAACTTTTAACTTAACTTTTAACACATATCATAAATAACTATTTTTAATATGAATAATAAAAAGTCTCATTTTAAGACTTTTCTCCATCACTCTGTATATTGCAAAAAATTATCTGAATAATATGAATTCGCATTATCTATATTGCACATTTGCAATCTGATTTCTAGAAATCATAAACCTCGTTCCTGCCGTAGTTCCCAGAACATTGCCTCACTCTTCATCTCATATAAGACTCATGTCTTGTCGTGTTGGACACAGATGGATGGAGGGGTGTGTCTCGCAGCGCAGCAGGGGCAGCCCCCACACATTATATGCTAATGGGCCACTACGGCCCTGACACCGCAATACAACCGGACATAAACAATGTGATATATGATAGGATAGGGTTTCCATATTCATCTGTTGGTTTAGAAAAAATAATAAAAGACTTCTTCATGGTTAAAATTGTTCATTGTATTTTTTCTATTTTGTGTCTACGTCTATAACAAAGCTATTATAGTACCTAAAAGAGTCCGTTAATAGCCCATTCGAGTGCTGTAGTACAATTATTTTTAACAATCTAGAGTTAACATGAATTTCTATAACATACAAGTTAACATCGGGGTCACAGTCCGAAATTTTAAATTGAATTTTTGTCTTAAATTGAAAACACTGTTGTAGTACTCCAAATACTGACCCTTGGTACTCACTTCAAATAGTCTGGCGAAAGATTTGCTGTCTTCCCCAAAAAAAAAAAGATGATCTACCCGGCTGTTTTAAAAGATGATATTTTAGAATATAGGTATTCTCTGTATGAGATCTCCATAAAATGACATTATGTATATGTAAATGATGGCCGATAATAAATGCCAGCCATTTTCAATCGTTGCTAAAGCCTTTTATTGCTGTGAATTTTACCTACCAGAAATTGTCCATGCCCATTCCACCGGGCTTTAGTCAACTGATAATTTTTACCTTAAAAAGACACAAAAAATGCAGATCCGATATAGAATATATAGATTCTAAAATATCATTAAAAAAAATTGGGTCATGACAGTTGGGTAGATCGTCTTTTTTTTCGGGGAAGAGAGCAAATCGTTCTCCAGTGTATTTAAAGTGAGCACCAAGGGTCAGTATTTGGAATATCATTTATTTATTTTTATTTATTTATATATAAGGTAAACCAACAGTACAAGAAGACCAATTCACACAGCTTAATTACATACATTTATAATAAACAAAGTATAAGATGAAGAAAATAAATTTATACCTACTACTTATTCTACATACATACATAAAATCACGCATTTCCCACTTAGTGGGTTAGCACAAACCCGAAAGAATATAAAAAAAACATCATCCAAAAAAATCAGTCTCTCTTTCAACAAGATTCTTACTAACCTGACATCATAGGTACAACATATATTCCTCACTCACAACATATTAAAGTAACCGAATTACGGCAGCGAAATACAGCAACCGGACCACAATAATAGTTACTACTTATTCTAATACATTTATAACATCACGTTTGAATTGTTTTAATGAGAGGTGAAATATATCAAGGTCACAAAATCTACGGTTGTATGTATTCATTATTCTATTTACTGGACGGTAAATATGGTACCTGAAATAAATTATCTGATCGTGTGTTTCTGTTTGAAGTGTAAATGATGAAATAATCGAAAACAATTGATTTTTAAATATTTTATACAGACTAAGCATGTCATTGAGTATTCTTCTATTTTCTAAGGAAGTCATATTGAAATATTTCAGTCTCATTAAATAATTTGAATGATCTACGTTAAATTTTTTACTTAAAAACTAGTGAATTATATAAATATATTAAGGTCTTTGAATCATTAAAGTGTTTGCAGCTTCGTATTATAAATCCTAACGACTTGCACGATTGTTTCAGTATGAGGATTAAAATTCAATTGACCATCATATGTAATAACTAAATCTTTGGTAACATCTTTGTTCTCTAAAACTACATCACAAATATTATATGGGAAATTAAATGATTCTGCTTTTCTTGTAAAATTTACTACATGACATTTTGAAACATTAAGAGATAGATAGTTATTAGTACAATATTTTTGTAACTCATTTAAATCATTTTGCAACTTAAGGAATCAGATTCTGTTCTAATAGTGTTATAAAATTTTAAGTCGTCGGCGTAAAATAAAATTAAAGGATTCTTAAAACATGATTTGATGTCGTTAATGAACAGGTTAAATAACAAGGGTCGAAGGTGTAACCCTTGAGGAACACCAGATGTTACGTATATGAAGTGTGATTTAAATCTGTTGCAGGATACTAACTGTGTTCTGTTAGATATGTAAGACTGAATCCATCTTAATAATGAGCCATGGATACCCAAAAACTGAAGCTTATGAATTAGAGTGGGATGGTGGACCCGATCAAAGGCCTTACTGAAATCCGTATATTACATCAATTTGCAATTTTTTGTCCATATGTGAGCAAAGAAATTCTGAAAATGGAATTAGGTTTGAACTAACAGATTTTCCCGACCAGAAACCATGTTGCTCTTCAATTATAACACTCTCTAAGGACATTCTGTGTTTGTTAGTTACCAAGGACTCGAAAAATTTTTCAAATGTTTATAATATTGAGATGAGTCTGTAGTTGGTAACATTATTAATATCTTTTGATTTGTGAATAGGCGTAATGAATGATAGTTTCCATTTATCTGGAAAGGTAGCTGTTCGTAGCGACTGATTAAATAAAATATATAATGGTTCAGTTAGATAGACCGTGCATGTTCTTATAAATTTAGCAGATATTCTATCTGGTCCACAACCCTTATTTACATTAATTTTTTGCAAATACTCAAAAATATCATTATAATTTAAATTTATATTACTTAAATTTATGTGAGTTGGATTGTGATTCTCATTATTTGTTAGAGTGTTATTATTTTCAATAAAAATTGATTCAAAAAATTTTGCAAAAAGGTTACAAATTTCAGAACCATTTTTAGCTTCGTGCTCATTATAGTAAACAATATTGGGTATTCCTGCATTTTTTTTCAGAGTCTTTGCGTAACTGCAAAATGTTATGGGAACTTTTTAAATATTTTTTTCAATTGTGTTTGTATACACTTTGAAATCGTATTTCGTTTTACTTTTTATATCATATCGTAATTTAGAAAACGTAGAGTAGTCTGAAAGATCTCCGAAAGTTTTCCATTTACGATTATATTTATGTTTCTCTTTGATTAACTTAATCAATGATCTAGTAAACCATCTCGGGTGACAACTTTTATTTATTATTTTTACTGGAATAAATTCGTTCATTAAAGTATACAAAATGCTGTAAAAAGTTTCTATATTTACATTTATATCAGAATCATTAAGTTTCTCATTCCATTTGATATTTGATAATTTATAAATTAAATCCTCATAATTACAATCATAAAAATTATATGTGATAATGTTAATCACAAGAAAGTGGTTTATAATTTTATAATTCTTACGTAATTTTAAATGGTGGATGATATTTGTCTACTGTACTTATGGGCGAAAGGCTCAAGTTAACTTTACAAATTTTGGAACATAGTACTAAATGTAAAATTTTGTTATTATTATTTTTGATACCATTAACCTGAAACAAATTACATAGATTAATTGTATTCATAAATTCAAAATATGTGTCGTTTCTTATAGTGTTAAATGGTTCAAAGTAATTGTGTTTAGGGGTCCAGTCTATGTGGTGTAGATTATAGTCACCAGCTATTAAGAAATTAATGTTGGGATATTTTGAAGTTATTTCACAAAGTTTGTTTAGATGATCTGTGTAGATGTTTGGAGCAGAAGATATAAACACAGCACACGTAAAGTTTGGTATTAGAGAGATGGATTGTAATTGATGATGATACATTTTTCACGTAGCACTAATCCCAAGTCTATAACGAATCAAACAGCTAACAGATATTTTGCTAAATATAGTTTTATAAAAGCATAATAATTTTATTTTATTTAAAATCCATCCATTGAAAACAGTAAAAAAAAATGCTTCAAAAATCTTTTTAAAAATCTAATAAACACATTAATAAAAAATATTAAAATAGTAATCATTGAAGAGGACCCTCAGATAATAGCTGAAGATTTTAATAACTTCTTTATTAAAACACCTATCGATTTAAGTAAACAAGCTCAATTCCGAGCTTCTCAAAATCAAAATGTTCAAATAAATAAATTCATCATAAATTGTAATAAAAATTTGTTCTTGTTCCCTTTTGTCATAGACGAGTTCGTGAATTTAATGTGTAGTAAATTAAAATCAAAAAAGTCAGCTGGGCCAGAAAATATACCGAGTTTCCTAATTAAAAAAAATATTCACATTATTGCACCCCCACTTGCTTACATTATTAATTTGTCTTTTGAGACAGGAGAATTTCCAGAAGAGCTAAAACTAAGTAAGGTAACACCCGTTTTTAAGAAACAAGATGCTCAAAATATTGAAAATTATAGGCCTGTATCGCAATCCTCAATTTTCTCTAAAATGTTTGAATACTGTTTCCTAGCACGTTTGAAACCATTTTTAGAACAAACTAATATTATCACTAATAATCAATTCGGTTTTCGACATGAATTATCAACAATACAAGCTATTCAAATTTTTTATGAGAACATTATTTTGAAAATGGAGTCAAATGAACATCCCTTGGCTATTTTTTGTGATCTGTCAAGGGCTTTTGACTGTGTTAACCACTAAAAGCTTCTTGATAAGTTGGAGGAATATGGCATTCGTGGAGTAGCTCTCACATGGGTAAAGACTTTTCTTCATAATCGGCAGCAATATGTATGTATTAAACACAAGGATAATTTTAGAATATCTGTAGTTAACTCGAAGCCTTCTGCAGTCAAAGTAGACGTACCGCAGGGTTCTATTCTAGGACCTATCCTCTTTTTTCTGTATATTAATGACATGGACTTGATGTTTCAGGGGAACAGTAATGTTAGTTTAACCATGTACGCTGATGATACATCAGTTATTGTGTCTCACTCGGATACAAAAACTCTAGAAGCCTCTTGTACCGAAGTGTACAATTCAACCTGGTTTATCACCAATGAATTATTTTTGAACGAGAATAAAACTAATTATATTAGATTTCATAATCAATTGAATAAAACTGGCATGAATATTAAAATTAGTAACAGTACGGTGCAAAGGGTGAGTGACACAAAATTCTTGGGTTTACATATGAATGAAGATTGTTTGTGGAACGACCATTGCCATCATATTATTAAAAAACTAAATTCCACATGGTACTTAATTAAAAATGTTATAAATATTCTTAATACAGAGCAGTTAATAATGCTATACCATGCACATGTTGGATCTATGTTAAATTACGGTGTTTCTTTTTGGGGTTCCTCTCCAATGGCATCGGATATATTCATTTTCCAGAAAAGAATAATTAGGTGTATTGCTGGAGTCCCGCAGTCAACTTCATGCAGAAGTTTATTCAAAAAATTTAATATTTTAACATTAGCTTCTGTATTATTACTAGAATTGTGCAAGTATGTCTATAAAAATAAACATAAATTTCCAACAAATATGGATTTACACAAATACAATACAATGAATAAACAGGACTATAGATTGCCTTGCAACAGATTAAATATAGGAAGAAAATCTCCTCAATATCTAGGTCTAGATGTTTTAATAAATTATCACCCGAAATTAAAAATTGTAGTAACTTGAGAACATTTAAGCAAGCTGTCAAAATATTTTTAATTAGTAATTGCTTTTACTCTGTAGCAGAATATAACAATTTCAATAATGAAATTTTGTAATTAATATTTATGCTTTTATTTTGTAATATATGTATGTATGTAACTGCTTCTCGAGACCTTTTCAACACATGTATAATATGTCGAGTGAAATAAATATATTATTAATTATGTTATCCAGACTCTAAGACGAAATCGCAACTATTACAGCAATCCCCGCCATAGAAATTCCTTACACATTCTTCATAAATACACTTTGTATGTTCCAACATAAGAAATTGTGGCAATTTTGGCATAATATGTACGAGGTCTTGCGCACTTGCATGAAATTTTTCCCGCCTGCCGATAGCTTCTGTTTCTGTAAAGCAGCATTTGAATGAGGTAGTCTGTAGTGTTCTCGTCGGTTTTTCATTGCAAGGAAAATGACGGAATGACTGAAGCAGCGCTATTGCATCAAATTTTGCTTGAAACTGGGCGATAGCCAGGTGGAAACCATTCGGAAGATTCAGACGGCTTGTAGTGATAATGCTATGGGCATCACACAGATTAAGGAATGGTACAACCGGTTTAAAGACGGCGGCAACGTCAAAGTGATGCTGACTGTTTTCTTTGACTCCCGTTGTGTGGTACACCACGAATACGCCCCACAAGGTCAAACAATCACCAAAAAGTACTACAGAGATATCCTCCGTCGCCTACGTGATGCTATGCGACGGAAGAAACCGGATTTGCGGTCAACAGTAAATTGGCGCTTACACCACGACAATGCTCCAGCACATTCCTCGCAGTTGATTCAAACTTTTTTGGCGAAGAACAAGACTCCTGTGGTTCAACAGGCTCCTTACTCTCCTAATATGGCCCCCTGCAATTTCTGGCTGTCCCCAAAACTTAAGAGGCCATTAAAAGAAACGCGATTTTAGACGAGACAGGACATTATGGCTGCAACTACAGCCGAGCTAAACTCCATTCCGAAAGAGACTGTCTCAGAATGCTTCCAACAATGGCGGCACCGCTGGGAGCAGTGTGTGGAGTCCCAAGAAGACTACTTTGAAGGTGATCAGGTTTCCAACGATCCAGATATGCCAGTTTAAATTTACATGACCCGGGTAGAAAGCCGTTTGATCTAATCGATTGAGCTGACATCTAAATCAAAATTATGGACTTTATAAAATAGACTTAAAATTGAATATGAAAAGGGCCTTAAAAATATTTTACTTTCTCTATACATGTAAATAGTAGGTATGTTGAATTGCAGACTGAGTAAAACTGTAATTGTTTCGCATTGATTTTTGACGGATCATTAATTTTTGGCGACGAAATAGATCCACGTATAAATTCCTTTTCGATATTATTTACCGTCACATGTGATACATTCAAAGCAGGACAAACTCTCTAAAATGTAATAATATTCAGAAATAAGTACATTTGAAAGAGAGAACTGAGAAATGTCAAGTGATAACCTAAAAATATAATACAGTTGGACCTCTTTAATCCGAACTAATAATTGCACAGGTTGATCCGGATTATCGAACAAATTACAGAAAATATCTATTTTCTTAATTCTCTAGGAATTTCCACATTCTTACAATATAAAATGCTTTATTTTCAAATATAAAATTTTAAAAAAAACTGTACTTACTACATATGAATAACAAAATAAAGTACATATACCTAGGCATATTACATAAATCTATATTAAAGTTAATAGTAAATCTAAGAAACTGAAAAATTCGGTGATTTTGCTTTGTTTAATGATCGGCGGCATTACAGCAGGGCTTAAATGTAACTCGTTCCTTGCTCATTTTTCTACCTGGAGCTGATGTTACAGCTTGGTGAGCAAGTGTTTTTTGAGGAAGTAATTTTCAGAAAACTCCGTTTTCGTCGGCATTGTAAATTTGATCTGGAACACAAATGCATTTCTGCTATTTAATTTCAAAGCGTGTTTTTAAATGGCTCAACAGCAGCCTCGTCACTTGATAATTTTTCTCCTGTAATTGATAGTTGTCGAATTCCGTATCTGTTTTTGACCTTATCGAGCCATCCAAAGCCAGCTTTGAAATTGTCATCGTTGTGAGTCTAACCATAAAAGAATAGTGCTTTTTCACACAAAGTTTCTCTCGATACGGGCACAACGAAAATAATTTAATTTTGTGTTAAAAAAAATCATACATATGTACATAGTAAATCATCTTTTTATCTCTATTTTTAAACCGTTACTGTGGTACCCGCCTCTAAACTCTTAATAATCTCGATGTTTTCTTTAATCGATAAAATAACGTGTTTTCTTTTGGAAGTCATCTAAGCTTTAACTCAGTAATAGACAAAGGTCTAATGAACAGTAAACAGAGCAGTTCTTAGAGAATATGAATTCAAGGGATTCCCTCATTTAGGTAGCAGAATACATGAATATACGGGATTCTTTCATTTAGGTAACAGAAAACATGAAACCATCCCTCATTTAGGTAACAGGAATCACTTTGCTGTTCGGATTAATGCGGCGTTGTTCGGATTGTGGCTCCCAGTTGTCGCTGTTCGGATTACTGGAGGTTCGGATCAGAGCATGTTCGGATTAAAGAGGTCATACTGTACTTACATCTTCTACAGATGAAAATGGAATTAGGGGAACATTTATAAGTTTCTCTTCCGCAAAGTATGTATGCAGAAGAATTGAAAATAATTTCTTTACACCGTGTCGATAATTTTTTGCTGCTTAATTTTTGATTACACATACAAATTTTTCATATAGCTCAAGTTACGACATACGGAAACAAATGCTGCGTAAAAATAAAACAATCAAGACAAACACATTGCTAAAAACAAATGTAATTTCTCTATTCATACTCTGCAATTGCGTCATCAAATTGGAATGCCATTCAAAGAAAAATTTGTCTATACTTGGTTTACTCTCGTTGTTTCGTTATTTTCTGCATTCAATTATAGTTCGGCCAGAAATCATTTGAACAAATGACTTTTAAATCCTCTGTGTTAATACTAATCTTTGCTACTGTGAATATTTTTACGTTTCACTCAAATATAGTTTCTTTTCAGTGTACATTATATGTCTATGAAAGTTGAAATTGCTTGAAATTATTTAAATGGGAAAAAGTTCTGTTGAGGTTCCAAAGAACCGTAGTTGAACTGTAAAATTCTTATCCAAGATGTAATGCTTGCTTTAACAATAAAATCACATTACTCAACTGAGCAACTGCTAGAGCCAAAATGTAAATGTAAAGGAGGTACAGGATACAATATTCACAGTAGCAAAGATTAATATTAACACAGAGGATTTAAAAGTCATTTGTTCAAATGATTTCTGGACGAACTATACTTCAAAATATATTCCCAATTTCAAAAAGGCGATAGCGTAGGCCTTGAAAGCAATAAAACTTTGGATTAAAGTGGTTGTGTGACGTAGATAAAGGCATTATAAAATCTAATATTTTAAAAAAATAATGACTTCCTTTAAACTGTGACACTCCTTTTCATCATACAATCTTAATGTCTAGTTTAATATAAATGATCCGTGTTCTAATTTGTTCTTATGGTAGAGGGTCACATTGCTTACTTTTCTTACATATTCAAATGAAGTTATAAAATTAAAGCATACAAACTTCTCTATGTATTAACAACCACCATTAAATTAATTCTCTGAAATTCCTCTGGTGTTGCATATGCTATTCTGCGGGTCCCAAGAGCCGAAATAAAACGAACAAATTTCTAAGAACAAATCGTGTTATACATAAAAGAATTTTCAACAAAATTAGCTACAACCAGTACCAAAATAGCAATGAACCAGAACACTCAATGTAAAAACACTAAATATTTAAATATTTTGCATATAAAAAAAGAACTGTCAGATTTCCATTACCATTTTAAATACAATATGAACAATGTATTACATATTAGCAGAGAAGAGATGAATATACAGTGAAAAACTGTAATTGTTTGAGATAAATGGGATAATAAGCAGCATTTTGACTGCATGCAACATTGTAGAAGAAAGTACGAGTGCTACAAGAGCATCAAGTTTAACTATAATTGAATATAATGACACGTTGTGGCTTGTGTTAAGTTACTAGGTAATCTTACTGACTTAATTATAATAATAATTGCGTCTCATTGTAGCACGTCTATTCTTAAGTTTTTTATGCTTAATGAAAGTTTTCATTCCATTGTACTCCAAGAAAGAAGTGTATACTTCTTAGTAGAATAAAACTTATAAGTTTTATAATAACTACACATTAATTTTCATATTCTCTTTACGGAGAATGAGAAAATTAAAGTTGTTATTTCATTTTTCTGCTAATTATGCTGCAAAATTTGTGGAACTATTTTGTGTAACGACTTATTGTTGACTGTAAAGGTAATGTTTTCTAATTTGTTACTCAGCATATTTGTTAACTTTATTTATAATTTACATATAAATAAAATATTATAATAATGCAGAAAATTATAGTGAGAAGTTTTATACATACTACCTACCATTACAAAAAATTGCTAATTTTATATGCATGTCTGAGCTCGGAGGCAGAAAGTTAGCTTTTTCTCGTAGACGAACATTGTTATTTAAGTACAGTTGCAGCGCTGACACTAAAATTTTAAGTTAGGCTTAAACAAAGAAATGCAAATCGAAATTTTGACAGAAATATTCAATTACTCTTTTGATCTTTCGTTTTGATACGATATTGTCAATTTAAGGAACACTTAAAATTTAAGCGCAAGAGGTTAAACAAGGCATAAGGCCAGTAAGAATTTCCTAACGGTTGAGGCTGACTAGATCTCCAATACATCCGATACCGGTAGAACAGCACCTAAATGACCGCAATGTTTATCACATTTTTTGAAGGACGACGCACAAAATTATTTTGACATTAAAAAAATTAGTTGTCATTTTTAAAGTAAGCTTTGATCGTTGTTTTTCTAATTACCGCTTCCACGTCACTTATCAGTAATTGGTAAATAAAACCTACTGCCTTGGAAACTTTATCGGTGAACGCATGCAAAATAGTTATTTAAGTATTTAAGACAGTAAGTACACCCTACCGGTTGAGGATAAGTTACATCCGATACCGGTAGGAAGTACTTACTGGCCGCAATGCTTATTATATTTTTTGCACGACCGACCCAATAATAATAAAATTAAAATTTAGAATTATTTAAAAATTATTTTGACATTTAAAAAAATAAGTTGTCATTTGTAAGTAAGCGTTGATCGTTGTTATGTTTATACATGAACAAATGTAAACATTACTTGTTTATTTCGTTTGAGATTTAATTAGCCATCTGTCAAATAGTTTCATCCTAAAATAAAGATTATTTGTTAAATATGGAAGCAAGTGACGATTCGGATCTAGAAAATGCGTGGAATATAGAATGTTCCTTAATTGTACTACAAAAATCCAAAGAAAGGTATGAAAATACCTTTAAAATTTTCAAAGCGTGGTGCAGTGAGAAAAAATATGAAAATATCACAGAAAAGGTACTGTTGGTCTATTTTGTACGAAGAAGTGAGAAACTTAGATCTCCAGGGAGTCTATGGCCTGAGTACTCCATGCTCAAGGTTACAATCTTTTTGAACAAAGCAGTTGATGTTTCAAAATTTTACTACATTAATTGCATGTCTTACGAGAAGTAATACTGAATATCAGCCGAAGAAATCTAAAGTTTTTTCAAAAGAAAATATGTATAAGTATCTTAAGGAAGTTCCTGGTAACGTTTATTTGAATATAAAAGTAGCTATGATATTTGGAATAGCAGGTGCGTGCAGAAGGGAAGAATTATATAATATGAAAGTAGAAGATATTCAGGATAATGGGTCGTTTATTATAATCCATATTCCCAATATAAAAACTAATATAGCCCGAACCTTCACGATTACCACTCAAGAAAACGAAACTATTTATTATTTGGATATTTACAGAAAATATTTCACGTTACGACCAAAAAATTCAAAGTCTTCTAATTTTTTCTTGGCCATGCGCAATGGAAAAGACACCAGTCAAATAATTGGTAAGAATACAATAAGACGCTGGCCTGCCAAAATCGCAAAATGTCTAAATTTCAAGGTGTTGACATTTCAGGTCTTAAAAGGCAGGGTGGGCGGCGCTCGTCTTCTGTTGCCGAGGGATACGTGGAGGTATACAGTGCAGAACAAAATAGTTTTAAAAAAAATTAGATGAAAATTCCATCGTTTCGCAAGCTCCAAGTACTTCGACTGAAGATGTATCCAACACAGAAAATATTATACTGTCGAAGAAGACTATTGCAGAACACTCCAATAACGTTCAATAATTGTTCGAATTGTAATTTTAGTTTTATTTTTAATAAAAAAGATTAATTTAAAACTTTAGAAACTGTACATTTATTTTTTATTTATGTAATTTGACCGCCTTTAGATAGGTAGGTAATCACATCACTTACCGGTCAGTAATTTGTAAATAAACTTTACTGCCTTAGAAACCATATCGGTAAAGTTTAAAAAAAAACTCGATCGTGCAAAAAAGTATGTTACGTCCCAATAAAATAAAATTAAAATCAAGACTTATTTTCTGAAAGCTGAGGATTACTGACTATAATATTACTCAAATTTTTTGTTAACATATATTTGTTTTATTTTTCAATTTAAGCTCAATTGTTTTCCTTATATAGCCTACTGAGAAATAATTATAAAAATAAAATTTATTTAAATTTCAATTAAATTTTTCTCAATATTTTTATTACATAAGGATATATTATTACATGGTTGAATTCAGAAAAAAATGCCCTATCAATGGACCTAAAAATATATGCCAGCGCGTTTAACAAATATCTTTGTGTGATAATTTGAGAACCACTGGTTTAAAAAAAAATCTGTAATTTCCCCCTTGGTCTCCAACAATTTTATACTATAGTATTTTTTAACTATAATAATAGAGAAAATAATGGCGGTGATCGGCTTTGCTGTTACATCTTCTATAACCTATAATATACCCTTTCCTTGTATTACAATGAAATTTTTTGTGTTTTATGGTCGGGGGTTATTTATGGCAAGTTTGGCAACCTGCGTTAATGTAATTAATATATTATTGTTGGCAATATTTAAAATAGTGTACACACTTATAGTATATTTAGCAAATAAAAATGAAATATCAAAATTTCTAAGTTTAAAATATATTAAATTTATTGGTCCTACTTGACTGTTAGTATGATGTCACGGATGATGAGAAATAAATGGAGATACAGTCTTGGTAAACAGTGTTTATTAAATAGTCATTTAATAAACACTGTTTACCAAGGCTGTATCTCCAAGTATTTATAATCATCCCTTTAAATATATTGTTTAAATGGCCGGATACACCAACGTAACTTTATTTTTAAGCGTTCCTAAAATTGAAAATATTGCATAAAAATGAAATATCAAATAAATTATTACGCATTGCTGTTAAAATTTCGGTATGCATTTATTTGTTTAAGGGTCACTTAAAATTTAAGCTTTGTTGGTGCAACATAGGCATTAACTATTTTTTATTACAGAATGAATGTTTCAAATGTGTATTTTACCTTCCGTCACCTTTAGGTAAGGAAGGTATTGTCTTTGGTCAAAAAGTTCGGTGGTGAGTTTTTAATGAATAAGCACGTATCAAGGTCTCTAGAATACGATTTTACTATTTTTACGATGTTGTCTTTATATATATATATATATATATATATATATATATATATATATGTGTGTGTGTGTGTGTGTGTGTGTGTGTGTGTGTGTGTGTGCGTGTGCGTGTTCGTGCGCGTGTGCACGTGCGCGAGTGCGCGTGCGCGTGTGCACGTGCGCGAGTGCGCGTGCTCGTGTGCGTGTGAGTGTGGATGTGCGCGTGCGCGTGTGCGTGTGCTTGCGTGTGCGTGTGTGTGTAACAAAATTTTCGTCTACGATAACTCTAATACTACAATTCCAAAAATTATAATTCTTTCGTATTCCTCTTCGTTACATCCATATGAAGAGCTGATTAGATTTTGGTTATATTTGGCCAACCGGAAGTACCCACATTTTAAGATTTTAACAGTTTTTCTTGAAGAAACGATGTTAGATATCATTTTTTCACATTTAATGTTATTATAAATATTAAAGAACATTGTATATTCTTTATACGATTTGCTTGCATTTTATACTTCATATTAAATGGATAGAGAGTTATAAAATTATAAAGAAATTAAATATCATAAATTAGCCAGCTATGGTAGAAACATCTACTATATTAAGAAAATTCTGATTGAAAGGTGTCAGTGTCAAGTGCAATTGACATATTCGTAGTATACATCAGGTATGCATATATGTGTTATAATTTTATTCGAAATGTAAGATCTTTTTGCTCGAAACTTTCGAACTGTCGAAAGATAATGTACAAACAAGAAATTTAAAATCTTTTGCAAGGAACTTTCTGTATGGATTTTATAGAAAATATATACGCATTTACGAAAATTCTACCGGTAGATACCGCATCTACTGACTGTGTTCGAAAACACGAGTGGTAAAAAGTTACCGTATTCGAAAATTGTTCAATATCTACCAGATCCATCTATCGGATTCATGAAGAATTTAATCTCAAAAAAGGTAGTGCTGCAAAGCGAAGCGCGCGCGTTAAAAGTGGCAATGTGTTCAAAGTGGGACTCTGCTCAGTTTGTTAACTACGTCATATTTCTAACCTGTTCCAATTTTTTTTTATAGGTTATGGATCTACCCTGTTTACCACTTGCGTTCTTAAAATATCGATTCTGGTAGCTATAACCTGATAAAAAGCTGTTTACCGGTAACAGTTCACCGGTAGAAGTTTCGTAAATATAACTGACGGAAGGCAATGTGCTGGCCACATCAAATTTTTTTTTGTTCATTCATATTATTAATATTAATATTATTATTATTATTATTATATTTCTACAATATTTTATAAATACTGTCTACTTATTGATGACATTTAGTACGATCATAAACACGCACCTTATAAAGTAAGTAGCGAAGTTAATTAAACAAGTATGTGGCACAAACCAGGAAATTCATACTTTTGTGTAACTATAACCTCTCACAACTACTTCAAATAAAGTTGATTAAAAATTTACATAAATATCTCTTTTTATTTTCACATTAACACCATATACTTGCACTTATGCAGAATTTACACTTAGCATAAAAATCTTGAACAGCTTCTGTATGTATTAAGAGAAAATGGAGATTATCTTAAAATTTTACAGAAACTACCGCTATAATGCTAACAGTATTGCTCATTTATCTATACAGGGTGTTTCACAAAAACAGGACACCTGGATTATTTTCTTTAATCTTGGGATTAGAAGAAATTCATTAAAATAAAAGTTGTAGTAGACCAAGGAGGACATACACATATTAAAAACAAAATTATTTGAACCAGTGGTTCTCAAACTATAACATAAAGTTATATTTTTACCTTTCGTCACCTTTAGGTAAGGAAGGTATTATCTTTGGTCAAAAAAATCGATGATGAGTTTTTAATGAATAAGCACGTTTTAGGTTCCCTAGGATGTATGGATGGATGTATGTATGTATGTGTGTGTGTGACGATTTTTTCGGATCGCATAACTTCAATTCCACCTTTTCAAAAATTATAATTTTTGCGTATTCATTTTCTTTACATCTATATGAAGAGCTGATTAGATTTTGGTTACAATTAGTCGACCGGAAGTACCCTAAATTGAAGATTTTAACAGTTTTTCTTGAAAAAACGGTGTTAAATATCAATTTTTCACATTTAATGGAATTATAAATATTAAATAATATTTTATTCTCTATAAGATTTGATTACATTTTATACTTCATATTCAATGGATATAGAGTAATAAATTTATAAAGAAAATAAATTTCATAAAGCAGCAAGCCGTGCTATAACCATATTAAGAAAATTCTGATTGACAAATGTCAGTGTCAAGTGCATTTGACAGCATAGGCGTGCGCAGAACTTTACTTTTGTGGGTGCCAAAATGAATATGCATTATTATTATTACAAATAAAGTAATAAATGTAAATGGAGTAATTTATTTTACCATTATTACTTCAAAATATCGAGCAAAAATAATAAATAAAATATATGTTAAAGCAACATGAACAAAATACGAATATAAAAACTTAATATTTTCAATATTACGAGGGCTATTTTCTTTCCACTGAGCCTAGTACAGTAATACACAATTTACTTGCAAAACACATTTATTTACAATTTTTCAAGGCATTCCCCTCTACAATCAATACATTTTTGCATCCGTGAAAACCAATCTCCAAAGCATTTTTTCCAATCTTCCCGCGTTTGTTTCTTTATTTCAGTTTTAAATGAGTCAACAGCTTATTCGGCCATTATATAAAACGTAAACTCCGTAACTTTTTCTTTTCACGTGGAAATAAAAATAAATTATTAGGTGCCAGGTCTGGACTGTACGGCGAATGACACATTATTTCAATGTTTGGGCATTCAAATAATCAGTCGTTCGAGCAGCAGTTTGCGGCCAAGCGTTGTCTTGATACAAGATAATCCATCCCCGTTGACGTTTTTCGCGAACATTTTGGAGAACTTGAGGCAAACAAACGGTAGTGTACCATTCGACATTAACAGTACGACGATCTTCCAGTGATACAGTGTAAACATGTCCAATAATTCCAAAAAATATGACGACTATCTGTTTGTTTTGGCTTTTTTCGCGAATTTTTGTTGGAGCCGACTCATTCTTAAAGACTCAAACTGCGGACTGTTACTTTTTTTCGAGAACATAGCAGTATACCTATGTTTCGTCAACTCTAATGAAGTTGTACACCAAATGAAACGATCTATTTTCAAAGCGATCTAGTGTAGATTTGCACCATCTCAAACCTTTGTTTTTTGACTGGAGTCAAAGTGTGGAGAATCCAACGAGAACAAAGCCTACTTACCATCAAATGTTGGTCTAAAATGGTTTCAAATGCTTTCACACCAATCTTTAAAGTTGCTTGAATATTCCTGACAGTAACATGCCGGTTCTCTTTAATCAGGTTCTGAACAAGACCAATATTCTTTTCGGTAACTGCCGTTTTTGGCTTAGAAGCTGGAAAACTGTCATTTAAGGAAAGTCGACCACGCTGAAATTCATTGAACCACCGCTTTACGATACCAAAGGAACACGACCCAACACTCGATGGAGTTTCTCAAAATATTCTTAATGCCTTAAGCCACGCTTGAAATTGTAAAAAATCACAGCTCAATAATGCTTTTTGCTCAATTCAATGATTTTGTGGGGAAAGGATTACTTAAAAATTATGTATTTAAACAACATTCATTTATATTTAATAACCATCACTATAATTAACCTAGTAAACAACTAGCCTACTAGATAGACTCAGTGGAAAGAGAACAGCCCTCGTATACATATATTTGGGGGTGCCGTGGCACCCATGGCATCCACCGTGCATACGCCTATGTTTGACAGTATAGTATAGAACTGAAGGTAATGTAATGGAAATATGGAATCTTTTACAAAAAAATCTATGTGTGGAATTTTTACAATATACACAGATCTGACGGAAGGTAATGTGCTGGCCACATCAGATTTTTTAAAATGAGATGGTATATATTTTCTAGGCTCATTCAATAGAGTATTTTTCCTGGTTAGTGGGAGAAGTTTCCTGTCCATCTGTTCGCCGTCCCAAGTACCTATACTCCGAAATCGCTTGTAGGAACAAACCAACACAAAAGTCTAATTATTATTAGTATTATTTTATTAGGAAAAATAATTAAATATAATTTTCAAGTTGACTTTAGCTTTTTAACTGATACGAAATAGATAAAAATATTATAAAAAAAAATTTTCAAAAAAGTTTATAAAGTTTGGAATTAATTCCTCCAAAATGTGATGTTAAGAAGAGTGCCATGACTGGAAAGTGAATATTTTTCTTATTTTTACTTCTGTCAAATGAGAAATTGTCCTCTTCATATGGTTTTTATTAAAAATGGAGCACTTCACACGAAGAATAATTATTTATTAATATACTCATTTTTTTTTCGCCATGGCACTCTTATTAATATTATATTTTGGGGGAATTAATTCAAAATTTTATATTTTTTTTCAAAAATTTTGTTATGTAAGGTTATAAAAATTGTATATCGTTGGATTCAGAATAAAGAGTTCTATAGAATGAGCAAATAAAAAGTTTCCATTTAATATAAAAAAGTTGGTATTCATATTTTAAGAATTACTGGTTAAATTTTTTTTTTCAGTTTATCACTGAAATGCCCATAGGAAATAGAGATTCTTCGCTAATTTAACCAACTTCGTATCTCTTATAGTTTTCGAAATCGCAATGGCATGCACTTATGTTATAAATGAACATCTTGTATGTGTATATATTATAAATTTAGTAAATTTTGCTAAATCAACTTCGATCATTTAATGAATCATATTAGTAGACTGAAAAATAAGGTACCTGTACTCCTTGACATCTAAACGGTTTTCACATATAAGGTAAATGAAGAGAGCATTACCAGGAAGCAGTTATCTAAAAATAAGTGTTCATTGGTAGTTTAATAAATTTTAAAGTAGATCCGGCATTGCTATAAGCATCTAATAGAATAATTCTAACAAGGTCTCGCATTATCAAGTTTATGGGAGGATCGGAGGCATATTTATATCGTATTTCTCAGTAATTTCTCTAATAAATTTACCGTCTGACAGGAACAGCAACAGGGAGTAGGTCAGGCTGAAATATCTGCTGATTGCAGTGAGCGATGCTTATGTTTCCACTTGTTTTGTGTGCGCCTAAGATATATTCAAAACAAGATAGTGGGAAGTGAACTACTTGATGCTCAATTGTTTCCACCTGATAAACTGGTTTTAAATATGTATCGCACGCTTAAGTGTTTCTTTTGTAATCGAAGATTGTTATTCTGTATAAGCATTTAGCACTTTGATAAAATTATCAATTTTTTCACTGACTATCTTAGCACCTTGTAACTCTCGTAAGTAAATATTTCAGGTTATTGTTGGCATATTTAAATGAAATACTTTTTGAAAGTTTATTTAAAAACGTTTTTCATATTAGGTATTGAATTTAATAGTACTGTTGACATCTTTAATTTAACCTCTATAATACATTTGCACTTACGGCTAAAAAAGGCATGCATATTTGCAATTTTCATAGACTACAAACGTGCTTTCGATTCAATCAAACGTGATATATTATGGGAAAAAAGGTACAAAGCAGGTATAAGCTCAAAACTTATTAGAATTATTTCTAATTTTTACAAAAATGCAAAATTTAATTTTCAAGACTCCAACAGCCATTTTGAAAGCTTGGTAGATATGACGGAAGGCGTAATACAAGGGGACAGTTTATCCCCTACTTTTTTGATATCTTTATTAACGATTTGCAAGAATACTTCAGAAAAGCTGGTGTGAAGGGATTACATATCGATGGATCAAGTGATTTGCTAATGCTAGTTGACGCAGATGTTAATTTTATGTAACTCACCAGTAGATGTACAAAAGAAACTAAATTTGTTGCACAAGTATTGTAATAGTATATTCTATAACTAGTATGGAATAGATAATTTCCGCGCGAGCGAAAAGTTTGTAGCCCGAGCCGTAGGCGAGGTCTACGGTTTCGCGAGTGGCGGAAATACTATTCCATACGAGTTTTAGACTATACTTTCTCTAACACTATTCAAAACATATATTTTGCTCATCACTTGACAATTTGCAAAAAATAATAAAATATTATTGGTATGTTATTGTTATTTTTGTTTAACTTACCATGTAAAAGTTTCAAAACGCGTAAAACAAGGCGTATAATAATATTTTGTAATCATTTATTTTATAATTTGAAAGTTAAGGCAGTTGAGGTGACAAAGTAAAAGAAACAAAGCGCCAAGCAAAGCCGTCTTGATTTTGAAAACGATTGCGTTTCCCATGTATTTTAAATGGGTGAATTGAAAAACTAGTGGCCTGTGACTGCCTATTACGGAATATTATTCCGTAACAGTATGACAGAATGTCCTCATTCTGTAACAGTTTTCAGTTATAGAATGTATGAATTCCATAGTAGTGTTAGAGAAACTTAATTCATTAACCGTAAACACTTCCAAAACAAAAATCCTTCTCTTTCATAAAGGCCGCCTACGCAATCTTCCTCATTCCTTCAAATACAATAATTAGAGCATAGAAGTAGTAAATCAATTTTGTTATCTTGGAGTAATCTACACTAGTTCCGGTAAATTTGTTGAAAACTCTTCGCATGCATTAAAAAAGACCAAACTAGCACAAAGTAATGTAAACATCTACTATGTAAAGGTAAATCGAATGGGTGGAATGAGAAGCTTAAATTGTTACAATCAACTGTTCAGGCTACAGCATTATACGCGTCAGAAATATGGGCCCTAAGATATATAGAAAAGATTGAAGCACTTCAGATCAGATATATAAAACGTATTTTACAATATCCAAAATCTACACCGAACTATATGATCAGAATAGAAGCGAATTTAGATCATATTGAAATAGAAATTCTCCAGCGCGCTCTCAAATGGTGGGCCAAGATATTGAAATTAGAAAATCATCGGTAACTAAAAATAATCTATAATCGTCTCTATAGACTAGAGGGGTCAGAGAACAACAAAATCGAATATAATTGGTATAGATAGTTAAGAACAAAACTAGAAGAACTGGGCTTTGGTTCGATTTGTGAAAATCAAAAAATTAGTCAACACGAAATGAAGACAGTATTGGAAGCAGCAAAGATAAATTTGAAAGAAAAAGATTTAGAAAAACTGATAAATTCAAAATATAATGATCATTCTAGATTAATAAAATCAATAGAGAATAACGATAATTACTTATATCTTCAATCATCATTCCAAAGAACAAGACTTATGGCTCAATTAAGGCTATCACGCAAAGACAATTTAAAATTAATAGTAAATCAAATAAAATATAACATTGACACAAACAATATATGTAGAATATGTAATACACAAAGCAGTGAAAATATTTATCACATGTTTATTAAATGTCCAATTTATAAACCCATAAGGGATCAATACTTGACAGGATATCTCCAGGGTCTATCAGAGAATAACTTATTTTTACTTTTATCGAACCTTAATAAGGCCAAAGTAGATAATATAATCTATTTCTTGGTCGGTGTACTCAAACTGAGGAGCTTTTGTTTAGATGAATAAATATAACTTACTAGTTATTAACTGCAACCACTTGTATAATGACTTTGATGTACATGTACGTGTCACTGTAATGAATATTATTACTTTGAATAATATCTACACTGTAAAGTTTTAACGTAGCTGCAACTACCTTTATGGGTTGAAACTATATGCAACCCCAAGGTAGAACAATCCTTCCTTTTTAAAAGGTCGATGCACCAATCTCTGCCCGCATTAGTTTATAGAAATACTTTAAAGTGATTTGAAATTTCGGTATCACAAGTTACCAGTAACTGCCTGTAAGGTTGTTAAAAATACTTTATAGTAATTTATATAAACCCCTACATAAAGTCATTGCAAATTCCTTGAAAAGTATATTATTTATTATTGGGATTCAGGAAAAATAATACCCTATATATAGTAAAAGATTTATTTGCTTAAACAAAATATACATAAATAAAATAAGACAAAGTATATTGTAAGTTACATAATGTTTTATCTTTGTGGTGACTCCTGGGAAATGCCTACACGATACGAAGATGTTAGTATCATTAACGATATCTGTGAACAAAGCAGATTAGCACATCTAGCAATGGGTAATATACCTTGATGATATATTTATTTTTTTTTATAAATAAAATATGTATATAAAAAACGTCACGTTCACTGGCTATTGCTTCAATTCTTGCAGGTCCTCGAGGAATATCTTCACTTTCTTTAGATCCTCTTGTAGCAAATAAAATTAATTAATATTGTTGTGTTTAATAAATATTTGTGAATAAAAGAACGTTTCATTCAAAACATTTGGTATAGGTATATACCGCGAAATATAGTTATATTATATTTGAAACTATGTAAATAAAAAGAAAATGAAACAAAATAAAGAAAATTACCTTTAAAGTTCTAATTTTTATACGTCGAACATGGTTGTCAAGATGCGCGTTTCTTTACAATCGGCACATCTTCTTCATTTTTTGTAGAAAATACAGTAACAAATCTATATGTATGTTATTTTGTACCGCACTAAACCAAGAAGGAGCTAAAAAATAGAAGGATATTAGTTTTTATAATTAAAAATACAATATAATGTATTTTACCTGAGTTTCAAGTATGCTCATTGCGACTGTCGACAAGAGAATAACAAATGACAGAATGACACATAAATTTCTCACTCCTCTGTATTCTTCCAATCCCTAGAAATGCGGTACCGTTATGCTGGCCTTCGGAAAAACCCGTAGGGCCTTCAGTTGCTAGCTGGACTAACAAACAATTTCTAAGAAATGCGAAAGCTTATTCGATCACTTTTTATTTCCGAATCTTACAAATAACTAATATCGTTTTGCATTTGTTTATATAACAACTATATAAGTCTACACATCGTCAGTTATGTTTCATTGAATATTTTAGTTTTTCATATAATTTTATGAACACGGGTAAATAATGCTATAGATCAATTGTAATCTGTTATGTTTTGAATTTCACACAATTATTTATCTATTTTTTATATGCTATGCATATTCAATAGTTTGTTACAAATCACTTTCTATAGTAAGTAACGTGGAAAACGATGTATGTATGCACGGAATTCGAAAAAATATAAGATTAATAAACAAATTTAATTTGCATTAACAATGTAAGTTCAATAAGTTTGCAAATTTCAGTAAAACTAAATATTTTATATTATTTCTGCCGTCGTTTTCCTATTATTCCTTTGTAATTTCACATGTATGACATTGTTACGTGCTAATTAATGTCAAGTCCATATTTTTATGATAGGAACTGTTCCTCAAATTGAAAGTAGAATATTCAGCTCGAATCAACCCTAAAGGTCTAAACATGTTACAAAGGTAGTAGCACCTACTACAGTGCAACACAGATGCCTGTAAGCGAATTAAATCTGCCCTACCAAAATTTCCTACCTTTTTCTTACCATGTTTCGACCTTCCTACCCTAAATCAACTTTAAGGAAGATTCAACAACTCAATTGGAGAGTCATCTTCCCTGTTTCTACCCCAAAACTTTACAGAGTAGGAATATATTTTGTACATAATATATTTCATACGAATATATAAATTCATGTATATATTTAACTATTTAAAATGTATTCTAAACCAACCTATTTGTATAAGACCATGAGTCTAAAAACGAATGAACTATTATTATATACCGTGTGTCTATCTTAAAGGTGTTCATAGGAGATTAACATGGGAAATCAGTTTTTTGGAATTTCCTGCTCGCCTAATTATTTTAAGCAAAAACACGTCAAATAAAAGTTTTAGGGCACAAAATTCTGCATCTATCTCAATAAACAGAATTACCTTTACCTGCTTTGTAACGACAGAAATTAAATATGAAAATGTCGAAAATTACGTTGTAAATATCGACAGCCATATAATTAGATAAAAAATAAATAAATGCGTGACGTTTGATCTGTCACAAGGTTAGTTAACTTATTTGACGTTTCTGACAATTTGATTTTGTCGCTAGTTTTATTGTCTGAAATTATCAAAAAAGAATATTTATACTAATGAAGAGCGTGTTTTCATAATTGCTAAATTCGTGACAAAATTTGAAGACAGCTAATGTGTCTTCAAAAAATACACGTTAGCCGCGTAATCAGATTATAGGACGAGCAGGAAAACGTGTGTTACTGGAAGAAAGAGTGTTAGAAATAAGTGTAGACCCCTTTTACAGTACTAGATGTATTGGAAATTAGTTGGGAATACATCACAGCATCATACATAATTTTGTTACGCAATATAGAATTTTTAATAAATTCATAATATTTAAACAAAACTGTATTTTTTAACTCTATTTATTAATCCAGTATAATATTTCTATTATTCATAATTAACAATGTTTTTTTCAAATCAAATTGTCAGTTATTTTAAATAGGTTATTTACTTATGTTGTGACATAAAACGTCACGCATTTATTTATTTTTTGTTCAATTCCATGGCTGTCGATATTTTCTACGTAATTTTCGACATTTTCATATTTAATTTCTGTCGTTAAAAAGCATCTAAAGGTAATTCTGTGTATTGATTAGATGCAGAATTTTATGCCCTAAAACTTTAATTTGACGCGTTTTTGCTTAAAATAATTAGGCGAGCAGGAAATTCCAAAAAAAAAACTGATTTCTCATGTTAATCTCCTATGTACACCTTTAAGACAGACACACGGTATATATATATATATATATATATATATATATATATATATATATATATATATATATATATATATATATATAGGGAATTTATTTTAACGTGCAACATATGGTCAATCACTTCCATGGTTACTACACACTACTGTCAAAAATGACAGCAATGTAATATTTGTCCATTTTAAAATGCAACATACAAAAATTTGTAGTTATGTATTTTCAATAACAATTTCAAGTAAATTAGCCTACATACTATTAACAAAATATCAAAACTTTAATGTAGCACATCTTAACAAACATTGGCTTACAAAAATTCATAATTTTAATGTAATAAATGTTCAAAAATAGCTCCATTCACACTGAGGCAATATCCTAGTCGCTCGTAGATAGAATTGACTCCATTTGTGATGTGTTCTGGAGGTATCTCCTGTGCTGCAATACTATTTATAATGTTGCATTTTAAACTGGACAAATATTACATTGCTGTCATTTTTTGACAGTAGTAAGTAACCATGGAAGTGATGAACCATATGTTGCATTTTAAAATAAATTCTCTGTATATATATATATATATATATATATATATATATATATATATATATATATATATATATATATATATATATATATATATAATAATAATAATAATAATAATAATAATAATAATAATACTTTATATTAGGCAAAGTTCAGCTTACAGCTGCTCTTCCACTTAACCTTCAAATCAATTACAGAGAAGAAACAATACATAAATACGTACATAACATATTATACAGAACAAAAAAAAAATATTTTAAGCTTAAAGTGTTTGTAAATGTAATTACATGAAATTAAGTTAGATTAAATTAAATTAAATGTATCCACAACTAATTTTTCAAGATTTCTTTGTATTTAAATTTAAAGGTTGGCAAGTTATAACCCTTGATTTCATGAGGAATATCATTGTATAATTTAACCGCAGAATAAGAGAATGACCTTTGAAACATAGATGATGAGTGTTTTGGTACAGACAGTTTATTTGGAAAATGTAGATTGAAATTGTGTATATTAGCAGATGATTTCAATTTGTTATATAGATACGCTGGTGTTTTAGTTAGTCGAATTTTATGTATAAAGCAAGCCAGATGTAATTTCCTTCGCTTAACCATATTTAACCAATCTAATTCAGAAAATCCATATGAGATGTGGTCTCTTTTCCTAATGCCTAAAATGAATCTTAAACATGAGTTTTGTAATTTTTGAATTCTTGCCTGAGTAATTGAATCCAAACAAGGACCATAAATTACGTCACCATAATTGAATTTTGATAATACTAGAGAATCAACTAACATTTTTCGTAAGTCACTGTTGAGCAGATTTTTATTTGCATAAAGAAATTTTAAACAAAAGAAAGCTTTCTGAATAATAGAGGTAACATATCTTTGAAATCTTAATTCAGAGTCTAAATATATTCCGAGAGTTTTTATACTATCAGAGGTACTGATTTCCACATTAGAAATTTTAATTTTACAGCAATAATTTAAAGATACCTTATCTTTCCTTTTATAAAAAATAATCATGGCCGATTTACTTGGATTTATTACTAATTGATGCCTTTTAGAGAAAGAAATTATAGACTGAATATCAGTTTCCAGAGCTTTAATACTTTCAGTTAAACATGATTTATCAAATGAAATATATATCAACATATCGTCTGCATATAAATGATAGGAACTAAATTTTAATTGTTTATGAAAATCAGCTGTATAAATATTAAATAATAAGGGTCCAAGTATGGATCCTTGTGGTACACCTGTTTCTAGGTGTTGACATGGAGACATATTAGAACCTACTACTACTTTTTGGTACCTTTCTTTCAAATAATTTTTAATAAGTTCTACAGAGTTGTCTGAAAATCCATAATAATGAAGTTTAGAACATAAAATTTTATGATTAATAGTATCAAAAGCTTTAGTAAAGTCCAAAGATACCAGTAAAGAAATTTTATTTTTATCAGATGCCCGAAAAATATCATCAGTTACATTTACTAGACCCGTACTCGTACTATAACCTGCTCTGAAACCGGATTGCATTGTTGGTAGTATATTATGTTTATTCAAATATTGAGTTACTTGATTAAAAATAATTTTTTCAAAATTTTTTGATAGTGTTGGTAAGATACTAACTGGCCTCAAATCTTTATATTTCTTTGGATCTTTTACTTTATTGTAAGGAAATACATGCCTTAGGAAAGACGTTGTTAATTATGCAAAAGTTTATAATATGCGTTATATATTTTGCAATAAAAGGGAAGATAATATATATATATATATATATATATATATATATATATATATATATATATATATATATATATATATATGTATATATACAGGGTATTTCAGGACTAGTGTAACAAACTTTAACAGCTTATTCCTGAGGTCATTTTCAGCCAAAAATGTCATTTGAACATAGGTTCTATTCCTTCTAGTTACCGAATTACAAGAGGTTGAAGTTCTATAAATAACACGAATTTTTTTAATTTTTGTAATCAAGGTACTTTCGGAAAATAATAGTTATATTGAAAAGTCATACCTTATTCGTATTAATTAATTTTATTTATTAATATTAACGAATACGATTTGGACAACAAAACATACGATGACATAATTATTAAATAGACAAATAAATAAATTCTAAACACAGAACAACATAACCAAACATGGAATAGGTTAACACAATATGAAATAAGATAACAAATTTAAAAAAAAAACAGCAAGTGCACAAAATGCGCGCCTTGAACTCGTATGCATGCTTGACATCGGCGAATCATAGAATCATATACACGATAAATTACATTTTGACCATTATGAATGGTAGCAGATCCATTCATAATTCGTTCAAGTAACTGTTCACGCGTGTTTATTTGTACCCTATAAACTTCTTGTTTCAAGTGTCACCATAGATAGAAATCAAGAGGATTTAAGTCTGGAGATCTTGCAGGCCAAAAGTTTGGACCTCCACGTGCAATCCACCTATTGGGAAAGTTTTGGTTTAACCACTCAGTTACTTGTCTACCATAGTGAGGAGGAGCACCATCATGCTGGTACCACATCTGTTGTCGTACAAGAAGTGGAACATCTTCTATTAGTTCATGTAGTCTGTTTTCCAGAAAGTTTCTGTAGCCATCAGCTGTTAATTGGTTAATTAAAACTTCAATTTCTAGTAATCTAGTATTGAAAATTCCCGCCCAGACATTTATGCTAAATCTTTGCTGAAAACGGGACTGAACAATCGCATGTGGATTTTCAATGCTCCATAAATGGTAATTATGGAAATTGTGTAATCCGTCTCTCGTGAATTGGGCTTCATCAGACCATAACACTTTGGAAATAAAGTCAGGATCATTTAAATTTTGACGGAGAAACCAGCGACAAAATTCTAAACGAGGACAATAGTCTCCGGGTTGCAGTGCTTGAACTCGCTGAAAGTGATAGGGATGTAATTCCTCACGGTTTAATATCCGCCACACAGTGCGGTGAGACATGTGTAATTGAGCAGCGATGCGTCTTGTGCTGATTTCAGGATTATCGAGAACAGCATCAATTACATTCTCTTTATCTTCAACGTTATTATTAACACCAATGCCATCATTTTGAACACCTCCCCGTACAGTTGTTGATCCAGTTTCACGTAGACGCTGAAAAATGCGCGCAAATAGGCGATGGGAAGGTTGGCGTCTATTTGGATATCTGTCTTGGTATTCTCTGGACGCATTACCATTACATAATCCATAAATAAAAATCATATCTGCATATTCAGCAGTACTATAACCATCCATTATGAAAGAAAAATACAATCAAAAGAACAACAATTAATTAATACATGAATTAATTAATACAAATAAGGTATGACTTTTCAATATAACACTTGTTTTCAAAAGTACCTTGATTACAAAAATTAAAAAAATTAGTGTTATTTATAGAACTTCAACCTCTTGTATTTTGGTAACTAGAAGGAATAGGACCTATGTTCATATGACATTTTTGGCTCAAAATGACCTAAGGAACAAGCTGTTAAAGTTTGTTACACTAGTCCTGAAACACCCTGTATATATATATATATATATATATATATATATATATATATATATATATATATATATATATATATATATATATATATACATATACTCGTATTATTGAATTTAATAGGAGTGATTTATCCACTGTATAAACAGCATTATAAGTATTTGTAACAAGTTAGATCATTTGCATGTTAGCTGTTGCGATGGAGATAGCTGTGATAACAAAGGTACTGTCAAATGCTGTGGTCAAATGACTTAAGATTTGTCAAATATTTTAACAGTAAAACATCACTTATTTTTTGGACATTCCAGTTTACCACTACTGGCTTAAAAATGATTAGTTAGACGTAGTCTTCATCGAGTTGATTGTTATGTGAACACAGAATATCCAGTCAAAGTGAGTTTGCAATATATATATATATATATATATATATATATATATATATATATATATATATATATATATATATATATATATATATATGTAAAGTTAAATTTTGACATGACTCTGTAAAGTTTTACTTTAGCTATTATTTTGGTTAACTTCGCGAAGTGATATCGTGTGCTTTAATGACTATTTCGGAAAAATATTGTTTTATATTTTGCGTTTCAAACGAAATCATTACGAAACCCAATTTCGTATCGAAAGAGCCTTCATTTCGATACGCAACTTTTTATTTTAGAAAGTAGGTACAGAAATCAGAATTGACATGAACTTTCAAATTAAAAAAAATGCAATCTAGTGTTACAAAATACAACAATATACATACATAGCTACAAATATCCCAAATTAAGTTTGTTTAATATAGCATTTAAAAAAGTTCCTATACCTATAAAAAACGCAAAATATGAAACAGTACTCATTTTATGACATTTTTCGCACTTGTTATTTAGAAAATTCTGGTAGGGATCGTTTTCTAAATTTTGACGCACGCGTCTTATAAAACTCATTTTTACCTTCCGTCACCTTTAGGTAAGGAAGGTATTGCCTTTGGTCAAAAAAATCGGTGATGAGTTTTTAATCAATAAGCACGTTTTAGGGTCCCTAGAATGCGATTTTACTATTTACACAATGATGTCTGTCTGTATGTGTGTGTGTGTGTGTGTGTGTGTGTGTGTGTGTGTGTGTGTGTGTGTGTGTGTGTGTGTGTGTGTGACAAAAATTTACCCTGCGATAACTCTAATACTACATTTTCAAAAAATATAATTCTTTCGTATTTCTCTGCGTTATATCCATATGAAGAGCTGATTAGATTTTGGTTATAATGGGTCAACCGGAAGTACCCACATTTGAAGATTTTCTTGATAAAACAATGTTAAATATCATTTTTTCACATTTAACGTTATTATAAATATTACAGAATATTTTATACTCTATACGATTTGACTGCATTTTACCTCATATTAAATGCTATAACTATGGAAACAACTACTATATTAAGAAAATTATGATTTAAAGATGTCAGTGTCAAGTGCAATAAACATATGTTTTGCTAGAAACTTTTTATATGGAATTTGTATAAAATACATACAATGTCGAAAGGTAATGTACAAGAAATAGAATCTTTTGCAAGGAACTTTCTGTATGAAATTTGTGCAAAATACATAGAATTGACGGAAGGTAATGTGCTGGCCACATCAGATTTTTTAATATACTATTATTATAGACCGGGAGTTAGTGCTGCGTGAAAAATGTATTATGGTATTCCAAATAGTGACCCTTGGTGCTCAGTTTCAATACAGTGGAGAACGATTTATTGTCTTTTTCGGAAAATAAGACGATCTACCCATCTATGGGTCATGACCCAAATTTGTTTAAAAAATGATAATTCAGGATCTAGATATCCTATTTTTGACGATATCTCATGTCAAATTGACATTTAATTAAATATTTTCATATTGGCATACGTTTCTTTGTTCATAGCCTATTCCGAGGTAGGAATTTTTTGAACACACTGTAGTAATGCAATTTTACACATTTTTATTTATTCTTTTTTCAGGATCGCGAAAAGTTTTGTATCCAACAAGACCTGAAAGTGACTTTACTGGGCTCACAAGCTTCCATTCTTGCTCACCCATTAAAGTAGTAAATTACTATTCAAAGAGCAAACAAAATTTTTAAAAAAGATTTACAAATGACTAACATTGCGCTTTTACGCCCATTCGTGCAATTATTCATAGTTTGGCTTTTCTCGGGTTAAATGTGCTAGAATGTTCATCAATACCTTTTTATGATTAGCGGCATTGTGTAGGAAATGGCTATTGATGGAGTACATGTCGGACTGCTCGGCTCTCGGCACTCCAATTCGCTGTAAATGAGCCTTGTAATTAGCCACTTACGGCTGCCTTTCTTGCTGAAACACCACTCATTTATCTCCTCTTTTTCCACACCATATTTCCCACTAAATCAGACAAAAACAACAGCCTTTTTGCACGATTCTAATAACACCTCATAAACATCCATGACCTTTTGTGTTTTATCTTAATTTAATTAAGATTCAAAAAATACTTTCCAGAAAAGTTTACATTTCATTAAAATACTCTTCTGGGAAAAAGATCAACGGTTAATACAGGATGTTTTAACCATGTTACTAACTTTTTATTGAATGAGATACTACTTTTGAAACTAAAAATAATTTTTAACAATGTAACTTTTTTATAAATAATGTTAACTATTCTGGTAAGTTATTAAATTTCAAAATTAATATTTATTTTTACTTCATTTTGTACATTATTATAGGCTTTGAAAATGACTATAAGCATGGTCGAAAAGTCGCCATTGTAAGAAAAATATTTCCACATGTAACTGTTATTATGAATAGATTTATTAATAAAAAAAATAATAACATTTTGAAGCTCTATCCAATACAAACCAATCCTCAACATTAATTCTACCATATTAAAGAATATTTAAACTTAGAGGTACTACTTTGTTTGAAATACGTAAGGTAAAAGTAACGGTAGTTGACTTGGCACTATTACTAGTAGTTGACAGTTTGAGTTTAAATTACAATAACTTTTAGGTAGGGAAGGTATTGCTTTGGTCAAAATATTCGGTGGTGAGTTTTTAATGAATAAGCACGTTTTAAGGTTCCTACAATACGATTTTACTATTTTTACGATAGTGTGTGTATGTGTGAATGTGTGAGTGAGTGTGTGTGTGTGTGTGTGTGTGTGTGTGTGTGTGTGTGTGTATGTGTATGTGTAACAAAATTTTCGTCCACGACAACTCTAATACAACAATTCCAAAAATTATATTCCTCTTCGTTGCATCCTTATGAAGAGTTGATTAGATTCTTGTTATAATTGTTGTAATTGTTCTTGAAAAAATCTGATGTGGCCAACACATAACCTCTCGCCAGATATTTTACCTGGTTATACGCATAAAACGAAAAATATTTTTAAATACAAATACATATATTCATGTCTCACTACAAAATAATTATTTTAATATAAATTATGTAGAATACATACATTTTCTTTATATTCAATATCCTGAAATTTTCTTTTTCTACTTTCCTTTTCTTTTTCTTTATATTCGTCATTTTTTCGCAAGTTCCTTTTATATTCTTTTTTACGTATATTCTTTTGCGTTGTTGACTTTTTTTATTTTCATAATCTTCATAATAATGTACAAATATTTTTGACAGAGGCATACAAATATTTTTGACAGTGACATTTATGTGTCAATTACAAACATTTAAATTTCTTGCCTTGTAGTAGTTTGATCTGAGATTTTTTACATCAAATTATTTTATATGCCTTTCTTTATCTCTAAATCTATAGAAGATATAATAACGAATTTAAATTTATGGAATAAAGAATTTAACGTTCTTTAATAAAAGTAGTTACATAAATTTTCGATAAATAATATTTAGATAATCTTTTTCTTGTAACTACTACTTCCGGTTGTCCAATTGTTACCAAAACTGACTCGACTCTTCCCATTATTGTTAGATTGAGGAATCCGTAGTTTGTCTTAAGTCTTATAGTATTTGAGATATAGTGTATCCAACATGTACACACCCACACACACACACACGCACACACACACGCACGCACACACACACACACATCCACACACACACACACACACACACACACACACACACACACACACACACACACACACACACACACACACACACACACACGGATTCTAGGGACCTTAAAACGTGCTTATTCATTAAAATCTGGATATGCGATTTTTAGCATGAATACAATACCTCTCTTAGCGAGAGGTAAAAACGATATTAAATAATTTTTTTTCACATTTAATGTTATTATAAATATTAAAGAACAGTGTATTCTCTATACGTTTTGACTGCATTTTATACTTCGTATTAAATGGATATAGAGTTATCAAACTATAAAGAAATTAAATTTCATAAATTAGCTAGCTATGCTAGAAACAGCTACTATATTAAGAAAGTTCTGATTGAAAGATGTCAGTGTCAATTGACATATTCGTAGTATATTGGTGTTATAATTTTACTCGAATATAGGATCTTTTTGCTCGAAACTTTCTGTACGGAATTTGTATAAAATACATAAAACTGTCGAAAGGTAATGTACATACAAGAAATTTAGAATCTTTTGCAAGGAACTTTCTGTATGGATTTTATAGAAAATACATGGGCATTTACGAAAATTTTACCGGTATGTACCGCATCTACCGACTGGGTTCGAAAACACGAGGGGTAAAAAGTTATCGTGTTCGAAAATTATACAATATCTATGAGATCCATCTACCGGATTCATGAAGAATCTAATCTCAAAAAGAGGTAGTGATGAAGCGCGTGCGTTAAAGCTGGAAATGTGTTCAAAGTAGGACTCTGCTCAGTATGTTAACTACATCAAATTTCTAACCAGTTTCAAATTTTTTTTACAGGTTATGGATCTACCCCTGTTTACCACTTGTGTTCTTAAAATATCGATTCCGGTAGCTATAACCTGATAAACAGCTGTTTGCCAGTAACAGTTCACCGGTAGAATTTTCGTAAATGCCTCATATAACTGACGGAAGGTAATGTGTTGACCCCATCAGATTTTTACTATTGATTTTGCCGTTAAATTAGTATGCCAGTATAACTACCAATGTAGAAAATGTGTAACCTTGGTTAACGCAAAAACCATCACATTTTATAAAAGTAGATTTTCATCAAACAGTGAGTGAGAGTTTTTTTTTTGTATCAGACTTATGTAATTCCTTAAGGAGCTTCGAGCTTAACTAATGAGTAAAAACATTTATATTTTTTTGTTCTTTTGATATATAAAAGTATATTTAGCTTATAAATATATAAATAATTTGTATATTTAAAAAAATCTGATGTGGCCAGCACATTACCTTCCGTCAGTTGTATGTATTTTGTACAAATTTCATACGGAAAGTTCCTTGCTAAATTAAATATTCTATTTCTTGTACATTACCTTCCGGCAGTTGCATGTATTTTATGCAAATTTCATACAGAAAATTATTATTTTGTGACGTTTTCTATATACTGTGTAATGTATCTACAGAAATAAAAGATTTATTGTTATTATTTCTTGTACATTACCTTAAAGCAGTTGTATGTATTTTATACAAATTCCCTACAGAAAGCAAAAGATCCTATATTTTTAGTAAAATTATAAGACAAACACACTATGTCAATTTCACTTGACACTGACATCTTTCAATCAGAATTTTCTTAATATAGTAGCTGTTTCCATAGCTATGGCTACTTTATGAAATTTAATTTCTTTATAATTTTTTAACTCTATATCCATTTAATATTAAGCATAAAATGCAGTCAAATCGTATAGAGAATAAAATATTATTTAATATTTATAATAACATCAAATGTGAAAAATTTATATTTAACATAGTTTTTTCAAGAAAAACTGTTAAAATCTTCAAATGATGGTACTTCCGGTTGACCAATTGTAACCAAAATCTAATCAGCTCTTCATATGGATGTAACGAAGAAGTATACGAAAAAATATAATTTTTGTAACTGTAGAATTAGAGTTATCGCAGACGAAAATTTTGTTACACACACACACACACACACACACACACACACACACACACACACATCCACACACACACACACACACACATACAGACATCATCGTAAAAATAGTAAATTCGTATTCTAGGGACCCTAAAACGTGCTTATTGATTAAAAACTCATCATCGAATTTTTTGACCAATGACAATACCTTCCTTACCTAAAGGTGACGGAAGGTAAAAAATGATACTGAAATGACTTCAGTATTTTGTACATACTCGTATGTGGTCGAAGAATGTTATATGGCAACAGCGCGTCTTGTTCTTTGAGCTCGCTTTCGATTATTTATATTCATTTACTTATTGTAAAATTATTATATTAAATTTATCTACCAATTTCAGTAATTAATCTTTTTGAAATGAAAAAAAAGAATTTTAAAATAACAAAAATAATTAATGCAACGTTGCCAAGTTCTTCATCTGTTCCGCTACTATTGAACGAAAATTAACACAAATGTTACCATTAATTTAAGTTAATTTGAACGGTAAGAAGGCATTATAAACCTCTTATAATATGCTACGAGTATTCAGTTATATTATACTAGTTTTTTGTTCATCAAAGTTGGAAATATCAATGTAAAACAACTTTATAAACGATTTTCTAAGAAAGTAGAAGGTGGAACCTCCTTAAGAAGATAAATTTATAAATATTATTATTGTAATAAATCATTAATAGTACTTTTTACCTCTCGCCATACCATAGGTAAGTGAAGTAATGTTATCGGTCCAAAAATTCCAGGAAGTAAACCCTAACTTTCTTATTTTAAATGGAATGCTATATTTTTTATTTTACCATTGAATTCAGCAGATAATTCTACATATGAAACCATTAAACAAATTACGCATGATCAACAACTTCCGGCGTAATTAAACTTTTCAATCGAATTTCTATAATCTGTTAAAACAGTTCTATAAAGTCTAGCTTAGTTGGCTATGAACATTTTGTTTTAGCTTTATGTTATCTTTTCTATTACTGTTTACTTCGTATTTTACATTTAATATCATAGTAATTCATAAAAATTCATTAAAATAAAAAATAATAAATAGGTACTAAATATAATTTTCTTCTTTTTCCACCATGGCCAACTCAAATTTAATAACTAATGGAAATAAATGCAGTTTACATATTTTCAATTTTACTAAAAATGTATCAACTTTCAACATAGGACATGCTACACAAACTACCCGTATTTTTTAACGAAGAATTCATTTAAATAATAAAAAAATGGGGTGTTCCATTTGAAAAAATTTATACAGACAGTCGGTG